>JAKUAJ010000104.1:6066-69366 GCA_030562865.1 Kodamaea lidongshanica (nom. inval.)
CACTCACTCACTCACTCACTCACTCACTCACTCACTCACTCACTCACTCACTCACTCACTCACTCACTCACTCACTCACTCACTCACTCGCTTCGCTCGTTCGTTCGCTCGTTCGTTTGTTCGTTCGTTCGTTCGTTCGTTCGTTCGTTCGCTCGTCGTTCGCTCGTCCGTTAAAACTCCAATCTATCCAAAACATTAGACTCACTTCCAATCGCCCCCCCATCCAGTATATACAAATCAACCAACCTCTCAATCACAGATTCCCACCAGTCCAAGTTCATTGGCTCCGTTTGCACATACAAATTGGAGGTACGATCACTCCACCGCCGGGCACATGACAGAGGCCTATCTTCAATTTCTCTATGTCGAGGCGGACACCTACACCGGCACCCAATTCCATTCTCCTTGGGTTTGTCGGGCTTGAACCAATACCAATCTTCCTTGCTGGTTGGCGTATAGTCAAACTTGAGTTGATTGGTTGGGGAATTATTGGGGCAATGAACAATACGACTATGCCGATATCCAATATCTCTAAAATAATGAATTTCTTTTAAATCCAAAAGCATACCAACGGCAAGTGAATGGATCGGAGCATCCCCCCATCTTTCTTTATAGAATCCGCCCGACTGTTCCAATTGTGCAAAAAGCTTTTGATATTCCTCTCCCAAAAATAAGTCGGTTCTTGCAATCTCAAAGTTGGACCAGAAATGACACATATTGTATTCTTCGAAATCCTCTCGATCAATGAGCAAGGTTGGTTTCCTGTTATCGGCAAAGAGCTTTTCTTTCAATGCGTCCGACAAATTCTTGATGTCCTCATCAGTTTTATTGGGCTTTTCCAAGTATCGCTTGAGCATAATGTTAAGCTCCATATCACGCAAAATACTCTCCTTGTCGTTGAACTTGTCAAAGTATAAAGCTTCGGTTCCTGCTAAAAATTGAGGGTTGATTAAGAATAGTTCCCAAGAATTTTTGACTGAGATTTTATTGTTACGAATAAACGCCCGGAATTCTTTGAATAGGTTTGGTATAGTGTAGTAGAGTTCTTCGATCATTATTGCGAAGCCGTATTTCTTGCCCTGAGCTTCCATTTGAATAAACGGATCGTATGTGAGATCACAGTAGAATTCCACGTCCGGTTCCACTCTCCAGTACCAGTCCCGTTTCACCACCAAAGGGTGCTTGAAAAAGTATCCACTATAAAAGCGGCACATCTTGTGGTAGGAGGCCATATTCCCATACATGATGGAGCGATCACCTTGGGAATTGAGACTTTCTTTGAGCACTAAGGGATCCACTTTATCACTAAAATTCCACTCTTCTGGTGCTATGTGACCGAATTCCACCAACCCTGAGGTGTGTTTCTGGATTTCTGTTTTGAAACTCTCGGTGAACTCTTCATCGTTTAAAAACACCCAAGGGTAATGGTACCACCGATTGAAATGACGTTCCATGGACTTGATGGACAAAATTGCCTCCTTCACTTCCGAGTTCCTGACCAACATCACAAACGAGGCATTGGCCCTGGGTTCATCAACCTTGGGCACGCTACATCCGATTTGAAATGGTGCATCCACTTCCGATATCACCTTTTGATCGCTCAATAAATCCTCTGAACGAATAGGCTCTCTATTTTCGGTAGGAACTCTTTCTGGGGTGTAAGTTTCAGAAAGACTGATTGAATGTCTGAAGTAATCATTAACCAAGAAATAATATATTCCCAATACAAAAACTATAATCATCAATAACCTCTTTCGTTTGAGGAATCTAAGATGCCTCGGCACCCGAAAACGACTGGACATCCGAAAACCACTTGGCACAGGGACAAGTCTCGGCAGCTTAAAGTCACCCGTGTTGCCTTTTCGTGAATATCCTCTATACATTAATAATCCTTTGGTCTTTTAGGGTCAATCATAAACCTCGAGTTTTGTCCACGTCGATCAGTATTACGTATTTTTTTAATGTGCGGCGTTTACTTTTATATAATTATACAGATTCTCCACAGGAGATGCACAAAGTGTCTGGGAGGGTGAAGATGTCTATGTTTGGTTATTTGGATTGTAACTTTGGATTTGCGGTACCAGTCGGTATAGACAGACCCGTACCGCAAGAATGTACGAATCGATAAAGTTGAAATGAACACGATGATTGAATAAATGACGAAATGACGAAATGACAAATGACAAAACAACTAAATGTCAAATGCCAAATGACAAATGACAAATGACAAATGACAAATGACAAAAAAACGAAATGACAAATGACAAAATAAAAATTGTCACCAAATCATCTCATTCCTTAAACCAATCAACTACCTCCCAAGTGCACTCTTCAACAAACTCAAGTCCTCATTCACCTCCTCTATCCTCAAACCTTGTACACCACTAAATTGCTTGTTGGAGCCGCGCGTGTACGGCTTGTCGCCGATTCTGTCAAGCAAGTTTAAGGATTCCCCGGCATCATCGTTGTCCATGATCAAGGAGTTCAAGGCGTCATAATCCTTGTCGGACAAGTTGGAGTCATTTCCACTGCTTATGTTTTGTCTTATGTTGGAGTTTCCAGAACTTCCATTGTTGGACGTGGTGTTGTTGTGTACGGTGCTTGTAGGTCCATTCGGTACTGCACTTGCCAGGGACATTTCATCGTTGGAGGAGTATCTTGTTGCGTAGTGTCTTCTCCTTTTGGATGAGGAGGCGTATCCACTGGGTATTCCGGGTGTGTTTCCCAATCCATCTGAAAACTCATCTGCTTCACCTGTCATAAATCGAGAGTTCAACTCACGTTTACGTAGCGATCTTCGGTCGTTTAATCCTAAGGCTGCCCCGGAATCTGTTTGATTGACTGAGGCTGCTGCTGCTGCGGCTGCTGCCACTGCCGCCACTGCTGCCATTGTGTTGGAAGATCCTTTGCCATCACCTTTACCCCATGAGTTGGCATTGACCAAGTTCAATAAAAGTTTATCCTCTTTCAATTGTTTGATTTGCTTTTGTAGTTTGTCGTAGAGCTTTTCCTTGATTAGTTTGACCATTCTATTGTGGTTTTCCTTTGCTTTGGTTATGTCTTGATGATATTCGGTTTCTATTCGTTTGACTTGATATTCTTCCCATAGACGTAGTTTGGTTAGTTCATAATCACGTTCTTCATCTAATGATTCCTTCTTATCTAAGAACTCTTCATTGTTTCCCTGTTGTAATGTGGCTAGGGTTGATTGTAGCTCATGTAACAGGTTTCTGTAAAAGTTGTCACGTTCATTGACAAAGGTAAACTCGAGCTTGGCCAATCGGGTGCCTATCTGTTGACGCTTCTTGTCCTTCTTGGAAACATCTATATGTTGTTAGTATGAATCTTGCTAGCTTCTAGCCGTGAATACATACTTTCTAGGGGTACTCCATTCCGCTTTTGCTCCTCCATGATGCTATTCATTTTTGTTGGTGACTATTTTAAGAAACGCTATGCCTCAAAATTTACCTCTCAAATATCCGGGTAAAATCCCCCGACTTTGTGTGGTGTACACAAACCCGATAATTTAACCCAAAGAGAGGAAAAAATCACCACAAAAATGGCCAAAATTCATACACTCCGCTCGAAAAATGGACTCCGCTCACTGATGGATTACAACTCTTTACCGTTTGCAAGCAATCCCGATTCCGGGTTCCGAATTGACCATGCAGTGCAGTTCAAACTAGAAAAAGATCCCAACACAACGGTCACGTTGTTTCCTGTCCATGATCCAAGCTTGATTCCCATGTCCATGATTCAAGTGATTCAAGATGAATACAATCATGTTATTCAAGAAGGATTGACATATCCATACCATGAAACTATTGAAGATACTCAAGAATTTGTAAAGGCTTGGTTTGTCTCATTTGCAGCCATTTTGATTAAGGGATCATGGGATTCACTTAAAGATTTAAATCATACTCCAAATATCAAGGACCTCTTTCTTGGCGTATTTTACATTAAACCAAATTATCCAGGACGTTCCTCACATGTATGTAATGGTGGGTTCATTGTTAATCATCAAAAGAGAGGGTTGGGCTTGGGTAAGGAGTTGGGGAGAATGTATCTTGAATGGGCTCCAAAGTTGGGTTATGCATACAGTGTGTTTAACTTGGTTTATGAGACAAATGTTGCTAGTGTGAGGATTTGGGAGGGGTTGGGTTTTGAGAGGATTGGGTATGTGAAGAAAGCTGGAGCTTTAAGGGGTAGAGATGATTTGGTTGGGGCGGTTATTTTTGGGTATGACTTTAAAGAGTCATAGAGAGTCATAGAGAGTCATAGAGCGAAGCGATATGACTCTCGATATGACTCTGCAAGTTTCACGATATTCATAGAGCGAGCAGATTCAAAAAGGATGCAGAGTCATAGAGAGAGTCATAAAGAGACTCATACAGAGACTCATAGAGAGACTCATACAGATACTCATACAGAGACTCATACAGAGACTCATACAGAGACTCATACAGAGACTCATACAGAGACTCATACAGAGACTCATAGAGAGACTCATACAGAGACTCATCCAGAGACTCATCCAGAGACTCATACAGAGACTCATACAGAGACTCATACAGAGACTCATACAGAGACTCATACAGAAACTCATACAGAGACTCATACAGAGACTCATACAGAGACTCATAGACTCATACAGAGACTCATACAGAGACTCATAGACTCATACAGAGACTCATACAGCGAACAGAGTCTTAGAATGAGCAAAGCCATATGGCTTCGCTCTATGACTCTGTTTTCACATACAGCAATATCCTCGTGATCAACTCGCTAACCAAACTTTTCTGCACCAATCTTGACCGTTTTCAATTTGATGTGACTATTGAGCTACTCTTAGCATGAAGAATACAACTATCTTATACAGTCCGTCATTCCCCAACTACAGAGCTCCCTCTAATCTTCAAGCAACCGCAAAATTACTCCATTCAATAGCAAACTGATAGTTTCTCGTTCCTTTCGGTTGAACTCCTTAAGCAATAATGCCTTGTGATATGAATGATAACATACAAGTATAACTATGGAATCGATCTTGATCTCCATCACCTGTTGGCTCTAATATTGCGGTATGGGTTTTTGCTGCGGTACGAATCTTTGTTGCGGCAGGGTCATACCGGTCTTTATTCTTTATGGTATGAATATTTACGGAGTTGCCTCATTTTTCATGAGAATAGCCCAAGCTAACGAACGAACGAGCGAAGCCAGTGAGTGAGTGCGTGAGCTCGTGAGTGCGTGAGTGCGTGAGAGGGTCGGTACGTGAGCTCGTGAGTTCGTGACTGAATGTCTGAGTAAGTGCGTGAGAGGGTCGGTACGTGAGTTCGTGAGCTCTTGAGTAATTGACTGAGTGAGTGAATGGAGGAGCGAAAGAGTGAGTAGCAACACACTTGTTTATCAGTGCTTGTCAATGACCGAGTAACATCCGACTCATACTATGCTTGTCATTGACCGAGAACATCCAACTCATACTTTGGTTGATGAAGCAACATCTTTTAAAGAGATGTGTGAAGAACTGACAGACAAATCTGATTTGCCAATAGCTGGTTTTCTGTGAAACAGGTTGCTCTACTGAGTGCGATGGTATTATTCATTTGCAATAGTCTGTCTGGTTTACAGATATAATTACCCACTTACGAGAGCCAAAACTCTTTCAAACAACCCATCTGTGTAAACCGTTTCTCCAAGGACCCGAAGGATTGAAATCTTAGAAATATCGTATAAATAGTGAATAAAGAACATATTCAAATCATTAACATATTCAAAGCATTGCGGTACGGGTGTTTAGATGATGAGAATACAATAGCTATGCTTGTGCCTGCCAACTACAGCGGTTGTCATGTACGGTTTTGTGCTCATTTTCAGGCATTTGACTTGATTTGCAGATGGTTTAAATGGGCAATTTCGTAGTATATGATTGTGCACTTTGGTGAAGCCCGATCAGCGATCAAACGAGCGAAGCGAGTGAGTGAGTGCGTGAGTGCGTGAGTTCGTTCGTTCGTTCGTTCGTGAGTAGCGAAAACTTATGCTCGTTCGCTCGTTCGTAACTTCACTCACCTTCACTCACTCACGAACTCACAAACTCGCTTCGCTGAATCCAGAATGGTAAAGGACATGAGATTGCATATTTATTTTTATCATAACCTCTTACGAAGTCTTTGGTTGAAAGAGTGAAAATTGAATGTACTTTACGTCTCTCAAACGAATGGAAGAGATCACCATTCCAAAGTTTAAGAGAGGTGGCACTTGGTATTAAGATAAAAGTCATGTGAACTCGAAGAAGCACCCTTCAATTACAACTCACCTCTAAAGACCTATGCCGCTAAACTATACAGTTTTCGCTTACTCACGAGCGAGTGAGTGAGTTCGTTTTACTGTATTCGTCGGACAAATGAATTCGCTACTCACTCACTCGCTTCGCTCGTTGGATTCTGCTATACCTTATTGATCAAGGTGGGAAGTAAGTGCTTCCCTGGAGATTTATCAACCCCGCTTGAACGAACGAACGAACGAGTGAACGAGCGAGCCCACTCGCACTCAAAAACTCACGTACTCACGAACTCACGAACTCACTCACGCACTCACTCACTCGCTTCGCTCGTTCGTTCGCTCGTTCGTTCGCTCGTTCGTTCGTCCACGTGACACTCTATTCTCAAACATGCGAAAGCAGCACGAAACACCCAAACCCAAAGAAATGCCTGAATTTGACGACCCATTACAAGCGCCCCACTATCGGCCGCTGATTGATTACAATCCCGCAAGCGAGATTGAACGTTACACGGTGCTACTCAAAGATGGGGAAACCACCGCCACCATCTACCCCATCCAAGAGCCAGAAGAGCTCCCGCCTGGGTTGTTAGCATTTTTATGTGACGAGTTCAACATGGAAATCGAAAGGGGCGATACCAACTCGTTCTTTGACACATTACACATCAACCAATTCCAAAACTATTGGTTTGGGGCATTTGCAGCAGTCATGGTACTCGGGGACTCGCCTCGGTTGGAAGGGTCCAGACAATGGGAGAAGGAATGTTTGGGGACGTTTTTCATCAAATCTAATTACCCTGGTCGTAGTTCACATATTTGTACGGGTAACTTCTTGGTCAATGCCGGTATCAGAGGCAAGGGGATCGGTAGAACACTCACGGACTGCTTTTTACAATGGTCTCCACGTCTCGGATATACATATGCCATGTTCAATTTGGTTTTTGAAACCAACGTACCGGCAAGAAGAATTTGGGAATCATCCAATTTCAAACGTTTGGGAAGAGTGAAATCAGCCGGAATTCTAAAAGGTCATGACAAGGCCGTTGATGCAATAATGTATGGGCGAGAATTGGTTAACACTTCGGACCCCACAGGAGGAGCTTATCGATTCGATAAAATCAAATTTTATCTAGAAACAGGCCGGTATCCAGCAATGGCAGATAGACAAGAAAAATCAAGATTACGGTCCTCAGCCTCACATTATTCCTTATCCGAAAACGGACTGCTACTACTCAAGGGAAGGGAAGTCATCAGCGACCCAGTAAGACAAATCCAAATTTGTGAAGAAGTTCACATGGCGAACCATGCAGGAATTAACAAAGTGACATCAGTAGTTACCGAAAAATACCACTGGACAAGAATAAAAGACACTGTGGCTCAGGCTCTCAAGAATTGTACCGAATGTAAAGATCAGTTCAGAGAGCCTTCAAACATTAAACGTCTCTCCATACCAAAAAAAGAAAAACCCGACCCAAGACATGACGAACTTTTAACGCATGACCTATCCGGACTTGATGCAGGCTTAATAGCAGTAGTTGAAGAAGCACAAGAACAACATAGAATTCACAGACAACAAAGACAAGACTCTCGTCAACGGCGTGCACCTACCATGGAACATCAAAGTTACGCTGCTGCTGCCGCCTCGGCTTTGTCTGCCGATCTGCAGTACCTGCAATATTCCAATGACTATAATCCTGACGTTTCCGACTACACCAACAATACTCAAGGTGAAGAAATGGCTATTGCAAGGGCTTTATTGCAAGGAGATGATGGTCAGAATGGCAATTCCGAGGAAGCTCAAAATCATTAAAAAAAGTTAATATGGGATTAAGAGGGCATTTAAAGTGCTTACTTGTCGGATAATTGATTTATTGTATTTAATGCTGAGACTTTGAGAGGAGGTTATGGAAGTAACCCCGTACCGCAATAATGGATAGCAACCTTGATGCAATACAGATTTTACAGCCTCACAACCTCACAGCCTCACAGCCTCAGTATAATGAGAAGCATTTTTGAAAGAAAGATTGACATGAGAGACCTTTGTAAAAAAGACAAACTATGTTACTAGTTGAATTGGCGAGTGCAAGTCATAAGCAGTCGCTATTCACTTACAACTCACACTCACAAACTCACTCGCTTCGCTCGATCGTTTGCTTGGAGTTGACTGGGAAGAGGTTGTATTGGAACTGACATGTAATAATTTGTGAGATACAAACTGGTCATGAGGGAAGTGTTTCTATGGTATAGATGCAGCAGGTAACAATGCTGTAATCTGATTGGTAATGTGATCAAGTCGGTATAATGACAGGTATACGATGAATCGGTCGGAGAGAAAGGTGAAAACAAAAACTTGACATATGGAAAACGGTCAAGATAATACTAGTGAAGCTAAGTGCAAAATGTGGAACTGAATACAGATTTTTATCACCCTACCCTAATATTACAGTACTCTCGGTACTGCACATCACATGGCACACCCTGCTCAATGTTGGTTTGATGATATATATCATTTATGGACATGCAAGATATTACATTGGTAAGAAATGGATGCATAATGTTATGGTACACATCTGAGAAAACGGTACACTATTCATATTACTGCTTTGTATACTCTGATAAAAATGTACTACTTATTATGAGTTTATATGGTGTACTATTTATTATGAATTCATAAGGTATACCATTCACAGAGTATACACTTCATAGTACTGCGAAGCGAACCCAGGAAGCTTGGGTTTAGCAGGCTATGTATTGTATATGCTTGTTTCTTGATGGCATTATATCAATGTGAGTCACCTCATTCTTATGTAGTTTCGTATGTAGCTTCAAATTCTTAATGTTTAATGATCAAATCGAGAAGCTTGAGTAGTAGTTGTGATTTATTTAGTGTTTGTTCTATTATCACAAGCTGTTATTACAATTGGGTATTGAGCTGTACAGAAGTCATAGGCTTTGGGAAACTCATTATGATCTTAACTAGAGAAGGTCATTTACTCTGCTTTAACAGTAGTGAGTATTCAGCGAACTTTGACTACTTGTCATATCGCACACTCACTCACAAACGAGCGTAGCGAGTTTGTCGAGTCAAGGAGTATGTCACTCACTCACAAACGAGCGTAGCGAGTTTGTCAAATCAAGAAGTATGTCACTCACGAACTCACTCACAAACGAGCGTAGCGAGTTTGTCAAATCAAGGAATATGTCACTCACGAACTCACGAACTCACTCGCTTCGCTAGCTCTAGCAGAGTGAATGAGTAAAAAACAACCTTGGATACTCAGAGTCACGTAGTGCTCTTGTAAGCTTGGGTCAACCAAAATCTTGTAGAGCATTATGCTAAACCCAAGCTTCCTGAGTCAGAAATTAAAGAATAAAAGATGATTTTATTGGTTTTAAACAGCTGTCATGTGGACCTCTCAAGTGGACTCACCTCTCACGCTGACTTTTAATGAATGCTTTGCGTAAGCATTTGTAGGTGTTTTAATCAAACAAGAATAGTTCTTGAATCACAAAAAACTCACTTGCTTCGCTCAGGACTCGTTAATAGGTCATTCTTGTATATATATAAAACGCATTGCTCGTCACTCATAAGTCTGACGAACTGACTGACTGACGGACTGGCGGACTGAAATACCTAATTTCACTCACTCACGAACTCATGCATGAACTCACGCACGAACTCACGCACGCACTCACTCTCACTTTTCGTACTGGCATATACACGAGCTAAGCGAGTATTTACTGATTTCTACACTATGCTCATATTCGTTGATTTCTACACTATGCTCGGATTCTTTGATTGTACTGGCATATAGATTATGATTCTACACTCTACTTTTGCAGTGATTTCAATAATGATCCTGGAATAGGAATACTCGCTCAGCCTGTATTCAGTTGTGGTTTCAAAATACGGAATACTCGCTTTGCTCGTACGAGCTAATTTCTGTACTATTATGAGCGTTTTGGTAGTTTTATGAAGTCACTGATTGCCCTTGAAATCTGCTAGCGGTATACTGAAATGACAAATATTAGGTCATATACGTTTTATGACGGACGCTGCCGTCATAAATAGCGCTGAGGTGATAACCACCTTTGGCTTAGCTCGAACGAGCAAAGCAAGTGAGTGAATGTGAACGAAAAAGTGAGAGCGAATGAACGAGCGAAGCGAGTGCGTGATTGAGTGCGTGCGTGAGTGAGTGAGTGAGTGAGTGCTAGAGTGAGAGTGAGTGAGTGAGATTGCGTTCGTTCGTTCGTTCGTTCGTTCTCTCTTCGTTGGTCAATTACTTTTGCAGCCATCACCAAAATCACATCTCTTGCTGAGAGCGACCAGAGTGAGGGTATTTTCAACCTCCAGCTATACTTGGGATTGTGTACACGAATGTGATGAAACTGCCAATACGGTGAAGCTTCCAATGCTGAGGACCGTCCTTAGTAATAAAACAAACCTCTAAAGAGCCGTACCGCAATAATGTCGGCTAGCCAGGTTGCTTGCGGATGCTTGGGTGTTTACCAAGCGTTAAGCTTATCCTCTTTGGGTGAAAATAAAAGCACCCAAAATGAGATTCATCGACAGTGGTGCAGAGCCACCTTACATAATATTGGACATTACGAACCATGCATTACTTTTGAGTGTTTAAAACGTCATACAGAGTTCGTTTAATGAGTACATTTTGTTTACTACCCAAAATGGCAATTTTTGCAACAGGCAAGTTGTCAACCAAACGGTGTGAGTGAGTGAAGCGGCTGTCTTGAACAAATGAGCCAAGCAATCACCTTAAGAGTTTGTCTTAAATTATTTATTATTCTCGGTATACTAGTTTGCTGAGAAAGCCGAGCTTGTACCAGTGTCTATGGAAATATTTGATGAAGAATACAATCAACTCTCTTCGATTTGTGTCATCAGTGGCGTTCTTTTGAGGTATTTTTGATGTGAAGGCCAATGGGCTTTGGAGCGAACGAGCAAAGTGAGGGAGTGTGTTCGTGAGTTCCATTTGTCTATGGTTGGAGATTTTGGGTGCAAATGGTGAGTTACCAACGAGTGAGAATTTCAAAGCAACGAATGAGCGAAGCGAGTGCGTGGGTTCGTGAGTTTATACGAGCGAAGCGAATTCGTTCGTTTGTGAGTTTGTTAGTGAGTATCGAGCACTCATAGTACTGATTCGCAGCACTATTCGCTGACTATGAATTTGATTGAATATCATTTTAAAATGAAATAAACTTATGGTATTGATCAGATTAAGTTGATTGATATAGAGTGTTAGGGTGAGTACGTTAGGGTGAGTACGTTAGGGTGAGTACGTTAGGCTGAGTACGTTAGGCTGAGTACGTTAGGCTGAGTACGTTAGGGTAAGTCCATTGAGTATACTGAATGGATGTACTGCAATAAAACGAGCAAAGTGCGTGAGTGAGTGAGGGAATTCTGAGTGAGTGAGTTAGTTGCGAATTCTGAGTAGCAAATTCTGGGTAGCAAATTCTGAGTAGCGAACTCTGAGTAAGTAGTGAATTGTGTAGAATTAAAAGTAATTAATGTGAATCCAATGCTAATTGTTCTGGATGAGTACAATTTCAATGATTTCAATAATCTCTGTGATATCAATAATCTCTATGATTTTTATGATTGAGTGAGTAGCAAATTCTTTAATACTAACGAGCCAGCTCTATTCGTCCAAAGTCTCACAAATGAGCTAAGCGGATTTGTTCGCCTACACTCGTCACTTATACGTCTTATTCATCACTCGCATCTTATTAGCTACACTTGTCACTCCTACATTTCATCCATCACTCAAAATTGAGTGAGTGAGTGAGTGTGTGAGTGTGAAAGAAATCGTGAGTGAGATATTCATAGACTTAGTGATTGAGAGATTCAGAGACTGAGTGAGTGATTTTTATGACATCTATGATCAAATAAGATATGTATGATTTTTATAACTTCTATGACTGAATATGTCCATGATTTCTTTGATTTTGGAATGAGATTGAGTCTTTTGGAGTTGGATTGAGAATGATTTAGATGATTTCAGAGTTTAGTTCTAGAGTTCTTACAGAATGTCATTATTATAGACCTTTTATAGCCCTTTTTCTGCCTTTTTTCACTTATACGTCTTATCATCATTCGGATCTAATTAGCTTTGCTTGTCACTCATACATCTCTGCCTTCACTCAAAACTAACTCGCTCGTTACTCACTTATACGTTTTATTCATCACTCACATCTCATTAGCTTTGCTTGTCACTCATACATCTCAGCCCTCACTCACAACTAGCTCGCTTTGCTCGTCACTTTTACGTCTTATTCATCACTCACTCACTCACTCACTTACTCAGTCACTCACTCGCTTCGCTCGTTCGTTCGCTCGTTCGTTCGAAGGTGAAGAGAATGACTCAATTGGAGAATAAGGTGTCGCACTCACTCACTCGCTTCATCCAGTGAACTTCATGATATTTAGAGAGTATGAGGGTAAGATGGGTTTTTTGTGTGAGGTGGCCAAGGATGTGCTTGTAAAGGATAATCGGTTATAGAAAAGGTGGAGAAACGAACGAACGAACAAGCGAACGAACAAACAAACGAACGAGCGAAGCGAGTGGGTGAGTTCGCTCGTTCGTTCGTTCGTGAGTAGCGAAAATTAGACTGAGTGAGTGAGTGAGTACGAGTGAGTGAGTAGCGAAAATGAGATCGCTCGTTCGTGAGTTGTTCGTGAGTATCAAGCACTCATAGTACTTCTTCACAGCACTATTCGTTCGCTCGTTCGTTCGTTCCTGAGTACCAACCACTCATAGTACTGCTCCGCAGCACTATTCGTTCGTTCCTGAGTACCAACCACTCAGTGAGAACAAATTCGCTTCGCTCGTTTGTGCAGAGCCCCAGAGAATAACTTTTACGATTCCATCATTTGTATAATTTGATATTCGATAATGAAGATCAAACCATCAGATCACGATCATTTGAATTTTAATTCTGATGATAACATTCATTTGAGTGTATTCATAATTCTGAGCTTACACAGTTGATTGTTCTATTGTAAGTTACATCCTCTATTCGCTTAACCGAACTAGCGAAGCGAGCGAAGCGTGTGAGTGAGTGAGTGTGAGTGAGTGAGTGTGAGTGAGTGAGTGTGAGTGAGTGAGTGAGTGCGAGAGTGAGCAGCAAATTCGATAGGTTCCAACAAAATCGCTTCGCTCGTTTGGTAAACCTCAAGTGAACTGAAGAGTTCACTCAACAACTCACTCACGAATTACTCACAAACTCATGAAACCTCTCACTCACTCCGTCACTCACGAACGAAGCAACTTACTCACGAACGAAGCAACTTACTCACGAACGAACGAACCAACTCACGAACGAACGAACGAACGAACGAACGAACGAACGAACGAACGAACGAACGAACCAACTCACTCACTCACTCACTCGCTTCGCTCGCTCGTTCGCTCGCTTGTTCGGAAACTGTACATTTATTGTATGGATGTCAGAAGGGAGATGACGTAAACTTGGATGTAATCTAATCATTTTTACTGCTAGAGAGACTCATTCCAACTATACTTCTCTCGTATATTCTTTTTGATTTTACTGATAGAGATTCATTATGAAACCCAATCAATAATTATTTGGGTTATACTTGTGATGGTACCAAAGCTACCTCAGCGCATACAAGCACCGTCAGAAAGAATATTGGAGGTGAAATAGAATACGGAAACTGGCGAAGCGAGTGCGAGTTTGAATGCAAGTCAAGACTCACTCACTCACTCACTCACTCACTCACTCACGCACTCGCTTCGCTCGTTTGTGAGTTTGAGTGTAATCATTTCTATTAATATACTTTGTTTATGGTGTTTCTGGTGATATTGTGTAGATAGTATATGTAGTTTATTTTGTAGATACTATGTGGATAAAGTCTGTTTTACATACACCATTTAAGCTTAAATGGATCTCCCTAGGATCTTCCAATTGAACCATACAGTTTCACCCAAATAGAACTAGATGAAAAAAGTAGATTTTGGTGAAATCTTGTCTTGTGCACTTAGTGAGTCTATTGGTGTGAGTACTATCAATGTCTTTTACATAAAACAGTTTTCCAATAAACTGTTGGAAAACGTACTAACAATATATCGGTTATAATAACAAGTGATTATAAAGAGATTATATAATGACTCTAAACTACAGCTTACATAGTCTAACGCATTCTCAAACTCAAAGAATTTGCTCGTTTGCTTGTTTGCTTGTTTGCTTGTTTGCTCGTTTGCTCGTTTGCTCGTTATCTCATTATCTACACTTGTCACTCATACATTTCATCCATCACTCAAAAGTAACTCGCCTCGCTCGTCACTCATAAATCTCAGCCTTCACTCAAAACTAACTCGCTTTGCTCGTCAGTTGTACGTTTTATTCATCACTCACATCTCATTAGCTTCGCTTGACACTCATACATCTCAGCCCTCACTCAAAACTAACGAGCGAAGAATACGTCTTATCATCACTCGCATCTCATTAGCTACACTTGTCACTCCTACATTTCATCCATTCACAACTAACTCGCCTCGCTCGTCACTGATACATCTCATCCATCACTCACAACTAACTCGCTTTGCTCGTTAGTTGTACGTTTTATTCATCACTCACACCTCATTAGCTTTGCTTGTCACTCATACATGTCAGCCTTCACTCAAAACTAACTCGCTCGTTACTCACTTATACGTCTTATCATCACTCGCATCGAATTAGCTTTGCTTGTCACTCATAAATCTCAGCCTTCACTCAAAACTAACTCGCTTTGCTCGTCACTTTTACGTCTTATCATCACTCGGATCTAATTAGCTTTGCTTGTCACTCATACATTTCATCCATCACTCAGAACTAACTCGCTCGTTACTCACTTATACGTCTTATTCATCACTCGCATCGAATTAGCTTTGCTTGTCACTCATACATCTCATCCATCACTCAAAACTAACTCGCTTTGCTTATACGTCTTATCATCACTCACATCTCATTAGCTACACTTGTCACTCATACATTTCATCCTTCACTCAAAAGTAACTCGCTTCGCTCGTCACTGATACATCTCATCCATCACTCAAAAGTAACTCGCTTCGCTCGTTACTCACTCACAAATTCGCTTCGCTCATTTGTTCGTGCCTCGCCTACACTCATTTCTTATACATCTTATTATCTCTCACAACTCACACTCACTCGCTTCGCTCGTGAGTGTGAGTTGTACAAACCATCTAAAAAACAATCCCCCAATCGTTCCCTAAACTTATTGCTAAAAATCAACACCAACAACCATAGCCAATAAAGCCATTCTAACAAACAAACCATATTTCATTTGTCTAAAGTAAGCAGCTCTTTGATCAAAATCAACTTCTTCACGAATTTCATTAGTTCTTGGTAATGGATGCATAACACACATGTGTTGTTTTGCGTGGTGCAAAATCTTATTATCAACGATATAAGTATCTTTCAATCTTTCATAGTCATCTTTATTAGTAAATCTTTCTTCTTGAACTCTTGTACAGTATAAAACATCTGATCTTGAGATGATTTCTGGTGTTAAAACTTCAGATTCAGAAACCATTATACCACTCTTCTTAAACATATCCTTGATGCTTTGAGGTAAGGATAATTCAGTTGGAGCAACCAATTGAACTCTAACTTGATAATGTCTTAATAAATGACATAAAGAATGAACAGGTCTACCATTCTTTAAATCACCCATAAATGTAACAGTTATACCATTAACCGTACCCAATTCTTCTCTAATAGTGAATAAATCTAATAATGCTTGAGTTGGATGTTCCTTAGTACCATTACCTCCATTAATAATTGGAACAGGAGAATATTTAGCAGCAATTTCAGCAGATTCTTCAGATGGATGTCTTAATACAATAGCATCAGAATAACAAGCTAATGTTCTAATAGTATCTTGTAAAGTTTCACCTTTTTTAACTGATGAAGCTGCTGCATTAACTGCAACAACTCTACCTCCTAATCTTTGCATAGCAGCATCAAATGATGATGAAGTTCTAGTTGATGCTTCATAAAACATAGTTGCTAATACTCTTCCTTTCAAAATATCTAAAACTCCTTGTCTTTCAACTGCTAATCTCATTTCTTGTGCAACGGTGAATAATGAATGTAAGTCTGATCTAGTGAAATCTTCAACTGATAAAACAGAATTTCTTAAGAATGAATTGTTTGATCTAATGTAGTTGGCCAAGTTATTAACTTCACCAAGAGGTCCTGAAGGTGGTTGAGAAACCAATTCGGCTCCTAATTTTTCAAATCCGGCTGGTGATTGTTGAATTTGTTGTTGTTGATGTTCCTTTGCGATTGATGGACGACGAGCATCGGAGAATGAAACACGACTAGTTCTTCTTTGAGATGGAGTTTGTGGGATTTGATTACTTCCGAATCTTGATTTAGATTCGGCATCATTCTTACCGGTACCTTCAGAAGCAATCACAATACCATCCAAGCAAACAGTTTCACCACGTAATAAAACTCTATCAACGGAGCCGGTCAACTTGTTAAAATCAGTTGATAAGAGAACAAATCTATCCAAGTCGATTTCAACAGTAGCATCTTGTTTTGGAATACCGAAAATAGCAGCTGGTTGATCATGGAATTTGGTGATAATATCTTCAATAGTTAACTTACCTTGTTTAACAGCAGAGAATAACAATGGAAGTGCTTCATTGAATCCTAAACCTGATGTGATTGGTTTGTTGTTGGCCTTTGCAATCAAAGTTGGTAATACACCAACAGTGAAACAATCGATATCATTCAAATTATCCCATAAAGCCTTTTGATCTTCAACAGTTGGTAAGAATGGAACATTAAAATCATCCTTGTTCAAGAACAATGAATGAACAGCAACATCACAAGTGACTCTTAAATGCTTTGATTTAGCCATTTTAATCAAATCCAAATCTTCTTTAGAGAAAACACCAGTGATATGAATCGATCTATTATGTAATGAAGCCAAGAGTAAAACCGAAGCCAAATCAGTGGTCTTTGCATCTGTGATGATTGGTTTATTTTCTGGCCAAGAACCAAAATGACTGGAAACAGCAGAAACATTAGACAAGTCACTGAATGGTAAGAATAACGAACCGGCATTCAACGAAGCTTCACCAACTTCAACTGCATTGGTTTCACTGGCTGACAATGACATTGAAAAGTCAGTAAATGCAACCTCGGAAGCAGTATCAATAGCATTAACCAAAGAACCGAAATCATCAATTGAACCATCCAAAGTTTTTGGTAAGAAGGCGTTAAAGGTGAACCCGGAAACCAACGAAGCTTTAGTTGCAGCTTCAAAATCATCCAATGAAGTGACAAATGAAGCGATATTAATCAAACCAGGCAAAACAGCAGTTCTATGAGAAGTTTGAGCGTCGTTATTAGTAACGTCTAATGATATGTTTCTAGACATGGCTTCAACTAATAATTTGGCACACTTGACATTGGTAACCAATGGAATGGAAAAATCAACAGCCATACGACGGGATTCGTAACCCTTGGACATATAAGAAGCCGGACGACGGAATCTATTTGAAGATGGCAAGTTGATATATAAATCAATCAAGTTGTTTGCCAAATGTTGAGTTAAGGAGTACTCGGAATTTTGATCTTCGGTCTTACCCATAACTTCCAAAAATTGAACCGGAATATCATGTTCTCTGATGAAATCAGCAGTACCAGCAGTGGCAAAGATCTTGAAACCCATTTCACTCAACTTGGCAATTGAAGGTAATAACTCTTGTTTCTCCTTATACGAACCAATTGAAAATAAGATGTTCTTCTTTGGTAATTTGAACCCAGTAGAGATTAAAGATTTCAAGTAAGCTTCATATTTGTTCTTACCAAAACAAGCAACCTCACCGGTTGAAGCCATCTCAACACCCAACACAGGATCAGCACCAGCAAGACGTGAGAAGGAGAATTGAGGAACCTTAACAGCACAATATTCTTCAGGTAATTTTTCACCAGGATAAGGAGTGACGGGTAAATCCATAATAGCTTTAGTTGCCATTTCAATTAAATCAGTACCAACAACCTTGGAGATGAATGGGAAAGAACGAGAAGCTCTAACATTACATTCAATAACCTTAATATCGTTATCCTTGGCAATGAATTGAATGTTATAAGGACCGGTAATATCCAAGGCCTTACCGATTTTAGCTGTAGCTTCAACGATTCTTCTAACAGTTTCAGGATCCAAATCTTGAGGAGGAACAATCAATGTAGCGTCACCGGAGTGAACACCGGCATTTTCAACGTGTTCGGAAACAACGTGCATAATCATCTTACCATCTTTAGCAACGGCATCCATTTCGATTTCCTTAGCATTTTCGATATATTTGGTGATGACCACTGGATAATCTGGAGAAACATCAACAGCTTGACTCAAGTAAGCTGCCAAATCACCTTTGGTGTATACTGTGTTCATAGCAGCACCTGAAAGGACATAAGAAGGACGAACCAAAACTGGGTAACCAACGGTGTCAGCAAAGACTTCAGCTTCATCAGTGGAGGTTAATTCTTTCCAAGCTGGTTGATCAACACCGATTTTGTCCAACATTCTTGAGAATTTATATCTGTTCTCGGCGGAATCGATCATTTCGGGTGATGTACCCAAGATTTTGACATTTTGACGATGCAAGGTTAAGGCGATGTTATTTGAAGTTTGACCACCCATTGAGATGATGACACCGGACGATTGTTCCAAGTCGTAGATATCCAACACACGTTCCAAGTTGATTGTTTCAAAGTATAATCTATCAGCTTCATCGTAGTCAGTGGATACGGTTTCCGGGTTGTAATTAATCATGACAGTCTTGAAGTTATTTTCACGTAAAGTTCTAATGGCTCTAACAGCACACCAATCGAATTCAACAGAAGACCCAATACGGTAAACACCGGAACCCAACACAATAACACCATGTTCGTCGAATTTCACATCATTGGAATCAGCATTATAAGTGATGTATAAGTAGTTGGTGAAAGCTGGGAATTCAGCAGCCACGGTATCAATTTGTTTAACAAATGGAACAATACCAGCTTCCTTTCTCAATCTACGAATAGCCACTTCGTTAGAATTGGTAAACTTGGCAATTTGTCTATCTTCGAAACCCAACTGTTTAGCTTGTTTAAGAACATTCATTGGTAAGTTTTCCTTTGAACCATAAGAAGAGATTTTTTCACCAAACTTAATCAAACCACTTAATTTATTCAAGAACCATTTATCAATGTTAGTTAAACTCCAAACTTTTTCAACAGAATAACCATCGGATAAAGCATTAGCTATAGCAAATAAACGTTGATCGGAAGGAGTTTGTAATTCACTATCGATATCAATAGACATTAAAGCAGAAGTACTATTAAAACCAAGGTTATGATAATCAGTTGATCTAATTGCTTTTTGAATAGCTTCTTCAAAAGTACGACCAATAGACATAACTTCACCAACGGATTTCATTGAAGATGATAACAAAGCAGAAACTCTTGTGAATTTCTTTAAATCCCATCTTGGAATCTTAACAACAACATAATCTAATGATGGTTCAAAACATGCACAAGTTGATCTTGTAACAGAATTTTTAATTTCATTTAATGGAATGTTTAAACCTAATTTAGCAGCTGTATAAGCTAATGGATAACCAGTTGCTTTGGATGCTAAAGCTGATGAACGTGATAAACGTGCATTAACTTCAATAATACAATATTCTTTGGAGAATGGGTTCAAAGCATATTGGATATTACATTCACCAACCACTCCCAAATGTCTAATAACGTTAACTGCTGTGGTTCTCAACATGTTATAATCTTCATCTGATAAGGTTTGGGATGGTGCAACAACAATAGAATCACCAGTATGAATACCCAATGGATCGAAATTTTCCATATTACACACAGTAATACAATTATCAAAACAATCACGAACAACTTCATATTCAACTTCTTTCCAACCTTTCATAGAACGTTCAACCAACACTTGTGGTGAAGTTGCAAATGCTTTAGTACATAAAGCAACCAATTCTTCTTCATTATCTGCGAAACCAGAACCAAGACCTCCCAATGCGAAGGCAGCTCTAACAATCAATGGGTAACCAATGTTATTTGCAGCTTGAACACATTCTGCAACAGTTGCACAAGCTTCAGATCTAGCACATTTTTCATTAATTTCAGCCATTGCATTAGCGAATAATTCTCTATCTTCAGTAGTGATGACGGTTTCAATAGGAGTACCCAACACTTGAACACCTAAACCAGCAAATTCATCCTTCAATGCAATACCAACACTTAAAGCAGTTTGACCTCCAAATGTACAGTAAATACCATCTGGTCTTTCATGTTGAATAACCTTTCTAACAAATTCAGGGGTAACAGGTAAGAAGTACACTTTATCAGCAAGACCCTTGGAGGTTTGAATGGTTGCAATATTTGGATTAATCAAGATGGTATAGATACCTTCTTCTTTTAAAGCTTTAATAGCTTGAGAACCTGAATAATCGAATTCACCAGCTTGACCAATGGATAACCCACCGGATCCCAACACCAAAACTTTCTTAACGTCAGCTCTTGGATGAGCGGCTCTATTGTCGGCGTATAACCCACCTGGGAATTCAACTTGTTTATGAACACCGGAGATGTCGAAATCAACCACGGATTTAATAAAGACATCAAATAAAAATTCCGTATCTCTTGGACCTGGGGTTGATTCTGGATGGAATTGAACGGAAAAAATGGATTTGGATTCATGGTAAATACCTTCATTGGAACCATCGTTAGCGTTAACAAACAATTCTTGGAAACCTGGGGCCAAGGTGGTTGTATCCACGGCGAAACCGTGGTTTTGGGAAGTGATGTAACATCTTCCGGAGATGGTGGAAGTACATGGAATATTGTGACCACGGTTACCAAACTTCAATTTGATGGTTTGAGCACCACTTGCTCTTGCAATCAACTGATGACCGAAACAAATACCAAAGATTGGGGTTTTAGCTTCGTTCAAAATCACCTTCAATCTGTCCACGATATCGGTCATCACGGATGGATCACCGGGACCGTTGGACACAAACAAACCATCGTAGGATTCTTTGGAGAAATCGTAATCCCATGGAACAACCAACAATTCAACCCCACGTCTAACAAAACAACGGATTTGATTATATTTGATACCGACATCAATAGCAATGATTCTGATTGGTTTACCATTCTTTCCTTTCAAAACGTTAGCCTTTGGAGTATACAACACTGGTTTCTTGGTTGAAACCTTTGCCACTAAATTGACAAGATTTGGGTTGGACCATTCAGGGATATCAAAGTAAGATTCCCAGTTGGAATGATCTTGAAGGATAGTTTCAGTTGGTACAGATGATTTTTGTAAGGCCAATCTACCCAAAGTTGAACCATTATCTCTTAATCTCTTTGTTAAAGCTCTTGTATCAACACCATAGATGGCTGGGATACCTTGTTCTTGTAACCATTTACCCAAAGAAGACTTTGCAAGGAAATGAGAATATTCTTCAGTATAGTGAGCAACCACCAAACCAGCAATATGGATTTTATTTGATTCAAAGTATTTTGGTAAAGCTGGAGTATAATCATCATCTAATAAATCACGATCTGGAACACCGTAATTACCAACCAATGGATAGGTGATGACTAAAATTTGTCCCTCATAAGAAGGATCGGTTAAAGATTCCGGATATCCAACCATACCAGTTTGGAACACAACTTCACCGGCAACAGGGACCTGAGCACCAAAAGAGAAACCTTGAAGGGCAACACCGTCCTGAGTTTCCAAGGTCATCATACGATCACCAGTTGAATCCATAGGAGGTGAGATAGGAGCGGACAATTGGACCATTTTTGGAATGAGTTATTTGAGTTGAGGGGGATATCAAATTCTAAATGTTAGTGAATTCTTAGATAATCAGATAATCAGATAATCATCGTAGATGATTATCGTAGATGATTAGATGATTATGATTGGATGATTATGAGTAGATGATTAGATATCGTAAATGACTATCATAGATGACTATCGTTGATGACTATCATAGATGACTATCATAGATGACTACCATCGCTAACCATTACCCATCGCTAACCACTACCCATCGTTATCATCTCACTACGAGGTTACAAACCTCTTTCTAACATACTTCAAATCCAAATGGAATGATATTAGCTTAGAAAGAGAGAGAAGAGGAGAAGAAGGAAGGTGAATCAAAGACAGATGCATATCCATTTATACTTTTACAATATACGAAAAAGCAATGTGAATTGGTGAAAAATTTGCACGCGATGACTAAAGTACACAAAATGGCCTCTTTGCAGGGTAAAGAGGTTGATGGATGGGGTTGGGTATATACGGTAATGGCGTGTTGGGGGATATTAGGGTAATTGATATATAGTGAATTTTATAGGGTTTACTTATCACTTTATAGGGTACTTTACTTATAGGTTAACACTCTATATCACTGGTAATGCCTTGGTGAGGTAAGAGGTGACATAATCCATTCTGCGTAGAAGCGAGAAAGGGTAGAAATCCTTACACAATCCAAGCGGTAGATATTCCGATAGATTAAAGAGATCCATGAGGTAGAGGATTATTGCGGTACGAGTCTCTAAGTTCATTTGATACATTTAATATAACCTGCTCATCTTAATGTAATATACTAAACTCGTCGTATTTAACCTTATTGTTCCTATTGTCTTCTATAATCATCACACCTATTATTTATATCACCATACCATCATCCGCAGGAAGAAGGGAAAAAAAAAAAAAAAATAAACGGCCTGGCACTCTTGCAGAGTTATGCTTGGTATTAAAACCTTAATACATAAACTAAAGTCACCAAGGGAGGAGGAGTATGAGATTGGGTTCCGTATTCGTCATGCAATTCACAAGGTTGCTACATACATCAAACCCTATGCACGGATTATCATGCCCAACTTCAGGGCTGTGCATTACTTTTATATCATAATGATGAGTATACTATGTTCAATCTTAATGTTCCCAGTTCGAAACGTTCATTATATCGATATTTTATTCTTTAGTAGTGGAGCAGCAACTCAAGCTGGTTTAAATACGGTGGATACAAATACTTTGGCTTTATATCAACAAATTATCATCTATATAATTGCAACCTTAACAACTCCAATCTTCATCCATGGATCACTTTTATTTGTTCGACTTTATTGGTTTGAATGTCATTTCGATAACATTAGTGAAAAGTCTAAACTTAACTTTAAGATGCGTCGATCAGCTACTTTGGCTGCTGGACGTTCCAATTCAATTGATCCAACCAGAATCAACACTGTTAACAATCAAGGGTTGGGATTTAATGAGAAATTGAAAGGAATTGGTCATGAGAGTGATGAAAAGAGTGATTTTGAAAATGACTATAAAGGTGACTTGGGGGGTGACTTGGGGGATGACTATCCTGGCACCTTCACAGATAACGATTATAGAAATAATCAACCCTTGGATGATAAAGGGATTCGATTCGTCAACTTACCTCAACCTCCAACAAAATCAAAAGTTCGCACCAAAGAAAGAGACCCTTCAGACATGTATCGATCCATAGCTATGCTCAACAACAACACCATCAAATCACCCTCCAAATCAAAACCCTTACGGAAATTCCCAACAAATGATGACGAGGTTTTGATCATCAAATCACCAAACGAAATCGAAAATGAAAGCCATGAACCCATCTTCACAAGAAAAAAACGATCTTTGAGTAAATGGAGAAATCAACCTTGGCCTTCCAAATTGAAAAAGACATTGAGTGGCTCCAACATTCAAAGAAACAAGAGTGTTTATTCGATAGATTCTCTTGATGATGAAGCTAGCATTGACTCTGAAAGGTATCATAGAGAGCAAGAAGATGATGAAGATGAAAATGATGATGAAGATGAAAATGATGATGAAGATGATGATGATGACGAAGATGATGAAAATGGCGAACATCATGAAAATGACCAACATCACGAAAATCACGAAAATGACAACCTGCACGATCATCCCGATCATCCCAACCATCCCGATCATAACTTAAAAAGAGCTCAGTCGAATTTGGTGTTACCCTCGGGAGATACTACAGGTACCAAATTCACAAAACGCTCCAACAGCTTGGAGGCATCATCCAGCCCCTTACACTTTTCTCAAACCATGGATAGAAGCATAAAGAAAAGGAGCAAAAAAAGCAAAAAGTATCTCAAGATCAAAAGAACATTGACCGGGTCCTCCAGACGAGACGAGGACGACGAGGAGACATTTGCGTACGAAGATAACCCCTTGCGTAAGGAAATGAGTGCTGGCTACTTGTCGTGGGTACCCACTGTGGGGAGAAACTCCACGTTTGTTCATTTGAGTGAAGAACAAAAGGAAGAGCTTGGTGGGGTTGAATACAGAGCGGTAAAGTTGTTGATCAAAATCTTAATCTGTTACTATGTTGGATTTCATATCTTAGGGGTGGTATTACTTTTGCCATGGATTTTAACCGAACCAGAATATATTGCCAAGGTGCGAGATCAAGGTATATCTCCTACATGGTGGGCATTTTTCACTGCACAGACTGCGTTTAATGATTTGGGGATCACCGTCACTGCCGATTCCATGTACTCATTCAACCGGTCGTTTTATGTGATGATTGTGACTGCGTTTTTCATAGTGATTGGCAATACCGGATTCCCTGTTCTTTTACGGTTTATTATTTGGGTGTTGTTCAAGTTCTCCAAGCCATTGTCATTGTTCCGGGAGTCGTTGGCCTTTTTGTTGGATCATCCTAGACGTTGTTTCACCTTGTTGTTTCCTTCCATAGCCACCTGGTGGCTCTTCATTATATTGATTGTGATGAATGCGGTTGATTTGGTATTATTCATTGTTCTTGATTTGAAAAATAATTATCTTGATGAAATCCCCGTCGGGTATAGAATTATGGCCGGCTTATATCAAGCCTTCAGTACCAGAACTGCCGGGTTTGCCGTTGTGGATTTATCTCAATTACATCCCGCGGTCCAAGTGAGTTATATGATTATGATGTATATCTCGGTTTTACCATTAGCCATTTCCATCCGGAGAACAAACGTTTACGAAGAACAATCCTTAGGGATCTATTTGAAAGATGAAGACCTCGAAATAGATGAAGATGCCGATCATTCTCCAAAAACATTTGTGGGGACCCATTTAAGAAATCAATTGTCCTTCGATTTATGGTTTATCTTCTTGGGATTGTTTATTATATGTATTGCCGAAGGTCCCAAATTGGACAAAAATGATTATCGGTTCTCGGTCTTTAGTATTATGTTTGAAATCATTAGTGCTTATGGTACCGTGGGATTGTCTTTGGGATATACCGATATCAATGCTTCTTTGTCTGGTAAATTCACTGTTGTTTCCAAATTGGTGATAATTGCCATGATGATTAGAGGTAGACATAGAGGCTTGCCTTATTCTTTGGATAGAGCTATAATGGTTCCAAACGATAACATGAAAAGACGTGATTGGCTTCAAGAACATCATGTGATACGAAGAACAAATAGCTCTGATCGAACAAACACTTTTGCTCGATCCGCAACCTTTGAAGAGTCCCCGTTCGCAACTGGAGTGATTCTGAATGCCATTGGTAAAATACGAAGAAGAGCATCTAGTGTACAAGCTGATTTACAAAGAAGAAAAAGCAACACCAGTGTTTAGCAGAAGTGTGGTTATCATAACTCATGAATCTATGGAACGTAATAAGCCAAAGGGAGCGTGTTGTAATAAGCCAAAGGGAATGTGTCGTAATAAGCCAAAGGGAATGTGTCGTAATAAGCCAAAGGGAACGTGTCGTAAAAGGCCAAAGGGAACGTTTCGTAATAATATATCTAATGTGTCTAGGCAATGGGCCTAGGCGTTTCTAACATATCTAATTGCC
Source organism: Kodamaea lidongshanica (nom. inval.) (assembly GCA_030562865.1). Lineage (NCBI taxonomy): Eukaryota > Fungi > Ascomycota > Pichiomycetes > Serinales > Debaryomycetaceae > Kodamaea > Kodamaea lidongshanica (nom. inval.). The sequence goes on from JAKUAJ010000104.1 coordinate 32,271, forward strand.
CATTTATTTCAGATCATTCAGATCATTAAATTATTTCTTAGAGTCTATAGCTGAATAAAAAGTATAGTGAACGAGCGAGCGAACAAACGAACGAGCGAACAAACGAACAAACGAACGAGCGAAGCGAGTGAGTGCGTGAGTGCGTGAGTGAGTGAGTGAGTGAGTGCGTGAGTGAGTGCGTGATTGCTTGAGTGAGTGCGTGAGTCGTGCGAATCGAGCGAGTCGTGCCAGTCGTGCGTGAGTGAGTTCGTGAGTATTTGAGTAAGCAGGTACAGCGTATAATCTATCGATGCAGATTTCATCTTGGCTGCAACTCATTCTATCTCTTCCCATCTATTCTAAAACCCTCTTACTCTTTTAATAACCCTCTATCCCTCACTCTCTCTCTCTCTCTCGCTTCGCTCGCTCGCTCGCTCTTACAACTGTCTATTCATTTAGTACTCTCGCAAATGAGAACAACATGCCCATGTCGAAAAACAACCAAACTGTTATCACAGAATTGCTGTTTTGCAATCGCTACTCTCCACAAATAAACTTGCTTGTGTTGATGGCTTCTCTCCACAATTATAATTTTCAGCAATGATGGGTTTCTCTCCATATCAACGAGCTCTTGATGCCGCTGAGCATTGATCGCTAATGTCCACAATCAAAGCTGTTAATGCCGCTTCGTAGTAAGAATTGAATACTAAATGTTCTCTACGAATTCACTAACTGTGGTGTGTGAAAGAATTTATTTGTATGAGGTGAGTATGAGGTGAGAATGAGGTGAGAGGGAGGTGATTATGATTTTTGTTAGTTGACTGCGAATAATTGGCAAAATACGCTGATTAACCAAAGAAAAGACAATGATGTTAGGAAGCAGTATTATGAATAATATAGTATATGTATAGTATATGTGTAGTATATGAATAGTGAATGAATAGTGTCTGTATAGTATATGTATAGTATATGAATAGTGTCTGTATAGTATATGTATAGTATACGAATAGTGTCTGTATAGTATATGTATAGTATATGAATAGTGTCTGTATAGTAGATGTATAGTATATGAAAAGTTCCATTATTTCGGTACGGGTCTTTTAGAGGTTAGAGCTGCAACGTTAATATCCAGGATGATTTGGATATGATTTTGATGATTTCGATGATTTTGATGATTTTGATGATCCTGCTGCTTTGAATACGATATTCCAATTTTATAGCTTTTTCATGGTTGAGATAGAATTAGGTTCTCTAGCTTGACGTAATGCTAATTTCATCAAATTGGCTAAATATGAATAATACAGTGTGTTTTTCTTGTTCATTGGCAATAGTTTTTTGCCATAAACAATCCTTTTGCTTGATAGTGATGTTGGTGGATTACACATTCTTTTATTGTACAGAATGCAATGAATTAGCATTATAAATATCATATCATAAATCATATCATATTCTAATATCAAACATTGATATCCACATAACCTATGATCACCTTCCCACTCATTACTCGCATTATTTGCAGCCATACATTTTCAACGAGCATCAACTTGTTTTGAGACCAACCTACGTACCCAAACACGTAATGTTGACGCCATCAAATAACATGGGTATGTCATTGATACTGTTGGGTAAAAACCAAGGGTTGACCTGAATATGTAAAGGTGACAAATTGTTACACGATTAGTGCTGCGAAGCAGTAGAATGAGTGCGTGATACTCACTCGTCACTCACTCACGCAGTCGCTCACGCACTTACTCACTCGTCACTCACTCACGCAGTCGCTCACGCACTTACTCACTCGTCACTCACTCACGCAGTCGCTCACTCACTCACTCACTCACTCACTCACTCACTCACTCACTCACTCACTCACTCACTCACTCACTCACTCACTCACTCACTCACTCACTCACTCACTCACTCACTCACTCGCTCACTCGCTTCGCTCGTTCGTTTGTTCGTTCGCTCGTTCGCAAGATTGACAATAACACCTTGTTCTGCCAAAGTGTATCGGGTAACTCAACTCTCACAAAAGAGCGATTTATGTAACCTTCACGAGTCAGTAGGTGGATTATCATCATTCAATTATGTATTATTGCAACCATATAAACGATCTTGAGTTTAGTCGAGATGACTCAAATAGCCTGTAAGCATTGGTATGATTGAGCAAACCAAAAATTAAAAGTATCAAGGGGGACGATTACTGCAAGAATACAAGTGATTTGAAGAGATTGATTATTTAAAAAATCATAGTTTAACTTTTATAGTGTACCAACTTTATACAAACTCGATAGTGCATCAACTCGATAGTACATCAACTCGATAGTGCATCAACTCGATAGTACATCAACTAGTGCATCAATTGATTTCGCAGCCTCATTACAACATAGAAAATTCACCATGTCACCTTCCAGGTTTCCAAAGAATACAAATCCATTCACCAAATCTAATCATCTCTAGCATTATTTACAATTGGCACTTATAAGTTTACACTGTAAAGCTTTCCTCCTTGAGAGTGTGAGCGAAGCGATATGACTGCGAGTTACAATAGTGAACAGAGCAAGCAGAGTCATAGGGAGATTCATACAGTGAACAGAGCTATTGAACGGACAAAGCCATATCGGTTCGCTCTATGACTCATCATGAATTCATAGTTTATGCATAAATCATTCATAAATCATAAGCGAGCGAGCGAGCGAGCGTGCTCGTGGGGCTCCTTGAATTCCCATTGAAGCTTTACAACCAATTCTCAAGGGTCAGTTGCCTTTATCGAGAGGGTAATCGACTCATGCACGCACTCACGAATTCACGCACGAAATCACGCACGCACCCACCCACTCACTCACTCACTCACTCACGCACTCACGCACTCACGCACTCACGCACTCACGCACTCACTCACTCACTCACTCACTCACTCACTCACTCACTCACTCACTCACTCACTCACTCACTCACTCACTCACTCACTCACTCACTCACTCACTCACTCACTCACTCACTCACTCACTCACTCACTCACTCACTCACTCACTCACTCACTCACTCACTCACTCACGCACAAACTCACTCGCTTCGCTCGTTCGTTCGTTCGCTCGTTCATTCGCTCAAAGATAATTCTTCCTATTTGCAGTTCTGATAAACCTTCTCAATTGCCATTCCGTATCAGCATCCTTATTATCCGGCAAACCCAATCTTATTTCGTATAATCTCATTTCAAATCTTGGACCAACTTCACTCAACTCCACCGAGTCCTTTGTTTTAACGTACACATGATGTCTAACGGATATAAAGTCTTCATTATTAACAAAGGTAATCACACGAGATGAATCCTTTTTAACTCCTGGAGGAAACAAATGCTTCAAGATCTTCTCAACTCTTTTACCCAAAGTTGATGTAAAATTTTCAAAGATCAAATGTGGGTAAGTTTCGGAGATATTACCAATATTTGGTAAGTCATGTCTAAGTTTAACATTATGTAAGGTGAAGATCACGCTAGGACCATGTGGAAAGTGTGAGATTGTGATTGAAGTAGGTACACCTCTATGTTCATGTAATATTATCAAGTCAGTCACTGCTACTCTTGTACAAGATTTTACCAATTCAGGTATGATGTATGTACCTCTGTTTAATTTAATGGAATTAGGGAACATCAATTTGATTTCCTTTGCAAACTGTAATAGCTTTACTGATGGATCACGAGATGTAGTGACAATAACTTTAGGATCGGATATACCACTTAAGGCACTATACTCATCGTCAATCTCAACTTGCTCACTTTCATCATATATAAAATCTTTTTGTAATTTGGCATCCTCAGCCAACTCCTTGCTTAAAGGTTTACCAGAAGCCAAGGCTGCTTTAAGTTGCTGTCTCTTTTCAGTAAGACTGGACTCTTGGAGCTCAATAGACTTTCTGTAGAGGTATTCTCTTCTTTCTCTGGCTTGTTTTCTAATCATGAGATGAGGTCTTTTTGATTTTTTGTCTGCGAATGTAATGTGAAGAGGGTGATTGTGAGGGTGAGGGAGAGGGAGAGGGTGAGGGTGAGGAGGATAACGATGGGGAGTGAGAGGAAAGGAAAAGATGAGATATGAAATGGTTTGCTGATTTGATAAGAGTTCAAGTGTTCAAGTTGTTTATGATTTTTGAGTATAGGTAATGTAGAGCGATGATCCAGTGATTTGTTCATTGAGTGAGTGAGGAGTGAGGAGTGAGGAGTGACAAAGGAAGGAATAAACCAATGAGTTCGCACTCACTCATGCACTCACGAACTCACTCTCACTCGCTTAGCACATAAATTCACCAATTTCTATGGTTTGAATATGATATAATGAGTTCATTATGTTGCTTACATTAAATTACTGTCATTACGCTACTGTCATCCTGTAATTGTCACTCTCTTATCAATTCTCATCTCTTCACTCACTCACCTTGTTCGTTATCGTTGTTCATTACTAATTCCATGATTCTCAAGTTCCACATATAGGTAACAATGCTCTACGTTAAACAAACCTATTATTTTGATGATTGAATAAATATTAGTAGACATCTTGGTGCTCGTTTCTGATATAGTTTCAAAGTATACAAAAAATCATATACCAAGATCACATTCAGATCAAATCAGCATTGAAATTAATGTTACTGGGTATCATGAAATTACTCGGAATTACTCACTCAATTGTTCGTAGGATTCACTACTCACTCGATTGTTCGTAGGATTTACTACTCACTCGATTCTTCATAGAATTTAACTCTGTTCGCTGTATGACTCCACCTATGACTCTGTTCGTTCTATGACTTTGTTCACTTTACGAATTTTGTAAAACTTGCAGCCATAGAGTGAAGCGATATTGGAACTAACCTCTAAAGACCAGTACCGCACTCACTCACGCACTCACTCGCTTCGCTCGTGAGTTCGCTCGTCTATAGAATTCACTACTCCCTCGCTTGGCAAAAGAATTTGTCACTAGTGTTAAAGGCGAATGTCATAAAGAGCATATAACTGAATAAAAATCACTTTCAAACCAATCATAGATGTCATGAAAAGCAACCGTTATTCAGTCAGTCAACAAGCGATGCGAGCTTGTTCTCACTCATTCACGCACACTCAAAAAATTCGCTACTCACTCACTTTGAACGAAGCGACTTACGGTTTATAAACTGCTGCGAAGCAGCATACAAGCGGAGCGACTTGACACAGTGTATACCTCCCTTTGATTCAAAAGGTCCCTCACTTTATTTTCGGAACCCCACATACACGCACTCTCTAATACTCTCTCACACTTTCTCATACTCTCACTCGCACTATCTCACACACTCTCACACATTCTCACACACACTCTCGTTTCGCTCGTTCGTTCGTTCGTTAAATGTATTGTTAATCATATTCCCTCGGACATGCAGTCTAGCATTCACCAATAATCAATGTTTCCAGAGCACCCATATAACTTTCTTAGTATGTAAGCTTTCCCACCCATATAAAATTCTTAGACTATAAGCTTTCCTTATTACAATATCCTCTACAGCTAATCTCACGTATCTTATAATTTTAACAGAACACCCACTCTACATTTGATTTTTAGCTAATTTGAAATGTGAATAGCCAAGTAGCAACTCAATCATCAACATTAAACTATTCATTACCTTAAATTTGGATATTAAAAATTCTGGAATCACACCATCTTTATGTAATACAACCTCACAATTTCAAAGCCTGACAACCTGAAAGCCTGACAACCTCACAACCTGAAAACCTCACAACCTGACAACCTCATCACTCACTTCGTCCGGGCTTCGATGACAGGTTTAATACCTCAGAAGTTACTTGAAAAAAGCGACATAGAAAGTAACAATAACAAAGTAACACCATGTTGATGATTTAGGGGTGATTACATAATTGGCACTTTTATAAAAGTCTAACAATTTGCAACCTATTGTGTTTGATTATGTGCGAGATGTTTAAATTGTGGGACGAAACGAATGAACGAGCGAACGAACGAGCAAACGAACGAGCAAAGCGAGTGAGTGAGAAGCGAGTGAGTGCGAGTGAGTGAGAAGCGAGTGAGAAGCGAATTCTTGACTTGATTTAGATCTCGATTTCACAACTTCTAATGCTATAAATTCAACTTCACGCTACAAAGCTTACACACATTCTAATGTTTTAGCAAGTTTAGTCATTTGAGTCTTCTGTTTCTGGATTTCCAATACACCTATGCATAAGATATACGAGTACTCAACTAGCTTTTCTTATGCTTTTGGTCTTAATTGTGAAATTGGTAATCGCGAGTTCGTGGGTGAGTGAGTGAGTGAATGAGAACAAACTCACTTCGCTCGTTTGTGAGTGAATAATGTGAAATATGATTTTATTAATATGTATCCTTAGATATGGATATTTAGATATGGATTAAATCCTGGTCATACATATGAAATGTATATGGAACAATCGTACCACAATAATGTAGCAGTATTCGTGGGAGTATTCGTGGGAGTATTCTCAGCACTATTCTCACTTGAATCAAGCCATAGTACTGCTTCGCAGCACTATTACCATGCTTTTCTTATGCTTTTCTTATGCTTTTCTTATGCTTTTCTTCATGCTTTTGGTATCACCTGTGAATTGGTGATCCTGAGTTCGTGAATGAGAACAAACTCGCTTCGCTCGTTTGTTGGTGTATCAAAGTGAGGCTCCTGAATCCAATCAATACATCTAGTTATTCAGCATAATCCACACATATAATTTATATAATAGTTTAGCACAACTAAATGTAAAGGCGAAATCGTTTGATTGTTGTGTATATAATATGGTTATTGTTAAAATGAGTTGTCGCTCGTCCGTTCAATACTTATCAGATTATGTAACCTTGATTATATAACCTTTTTAGTATTATACATCCAAGTCCTTCGCTCGCTCGTAATATCACCAGATATCTCTACAGTATTTTCAACCAAAACTGATGGCAACGTTGGATTAAACCATTTACGCGGAATGTGTTTGGTATGAGGACGAGAGTTAGAATGCAGGGATACCTCAATACGAAACGTTCATATAGAACAGCTGGATTAGGGTAATTGCAGCATTCCGAGCAAAGCCAGATTCATAATGAACGAGCGAAGCGAGTGAGTGAAGTGAGTGAAGTGAGTGAGCGAGTGCGAGAGTCTGAGTGACTGCTGGTGCGTGAGTGAGTGCGAGAGTCTGAGTGACTGCTAGTGCATGAGTGAGTGCGAGAGTCTGAGTGACTGCTGGTGCGTGAGTGAGTGCGAGAGTCTGAGTGACTGCTAGTGCATGAGTGAGTGCGAGAGTCTGAGTGACTGCTAGTGCATGAGTGAGTGCGAGAGTCTGAGTGACTGCTAGTGCATGAGTGAGTGCGAGAGTCTGAGTGACTGCTAGTGCATGAGTGAGTGCGAGAGTCTGAGTGACTGCTAGTGCGTGAGTGACTGCGAGAGTCTGAGTGGCTGCTAATGCATGAGTGACTGCGAGAGTCTGAGTGACTGCGGAGCGAACCAACTGACAAGGTGTATAAATATCTATTGAATTACGAGTATGCTTTTCATATCGAACGAATTATCTGCTTTTTTGGTACTGGTTCATCTGTTTTTGGATCCTACATTATCGTACTTTTACGTCCTGCACGTATGTGTAGTTTCGACTGCTGAGCATTGTATGCTCATCCTAACTCCTAGCTAATCTTTTGCTTTTTGGCTCATCGTTTGCTCTTATCAACTCACTCAGTCACTCGCTTCGCTCAATCATTAATTCGCTTTGCTCGTGTTCATCAATCCAACTAAATATCCTAAAAAAACCACCTCGATTACTACTTCATCTAACCATGAAAATTCATTCCTTTGAAACGCTGGTTCGTGAGTGAGTGATTGCGTTCGTGTGTTCGTTCGTGAGTAGCAAAAATGAACGAGCGAACGAATTCAATCACTCACTCGCTTTGCTCGTTCGTTTTCTTATCGTCAGTGGCTGCACATTTGGAAAATCTGCAGGAAATGGGTTACAATATTTGGAGGGCAATAGTATCAACTTAACCTTTGTGCCTTCTAGCTTGTTTTGATATCGTATTGTACTTTATTGCAACACCAAATTGAAAGTGGGGGTATCAGCAATAACAGTATTGCAATAGCGCGCAACATTATGTATTTGCAGCTGTTGATATTGGGAATCAGGATCATTCGTAGTGATGATTGGCGAGTTTGGCCATATATTTGGGCATTGTTGGGCATTCATTTGGGCATTCATTTATTTGGGCGGTCATTATTTGGCTATTCATTTATTTGGCCATTCACTTGGCCACTCAATTCTTTGGTGCTTTCGTTGTCAAGTGCTCGTTCCACAAATCACAAAAGAAACCAACTTGGGAAATCTCGCATGTGGATGACATTAGACTGACGATCAAAGAAGTTGTGTGACAATAAAAAAGAAGTTGTGTGAACAAGCATTAGTTGTGTGAACAATCAATAGTTTAACAATCAATAGTTTAACAATCAACAATCAAATGGTGTAAATTCTGGCCAGATATCCACTATTGTCTCCAACTCATCCATCTCTTTAGTCTTATTAAAATTACTAATAAACTATAAACCTCGGCTCACAAACCCTATGTAATTGATATCGTCACCAAATGCAACCAGGCTTTAGTTCTCGCACAATCAAACAGGCGTAGCCATTCGCAACAGAAAATATCGTAAATGCTGTGATACAAGAGTGTTTGTGTCAGAGATTGTCATGTGTATGGTGATGGTTTGAGCATAGATCTAGTGGTTTGAGCACAGAGCTACTGGTTGGAGCAGATATCTAGTGGTTCGAGCAGATATCTAGTGGTTCGAGCATAGATCTAGTGGTTCGAGCACAGATCTACTGGTTCGAGTACTGTTCATATCTACTGGTTCGAGCACTATTCACATACTATACTACTGCTTCGCAGCACTACAACGCACTTACGCACTCACTCACTCACTCACGCACTCACTCACGCACTCACTCACCTTGTTCGTATTATATCAACTACTCCACTCTATCTACTCCTCAAGGAAGAATTTCTCACCTCACTGCTGGTTTGTTTGCTCACTCACTCGTGTCTTACATTCATCTTTTAAATCTTTATTTCTAGTTAGCTAAAACTTTCATTGCAATGGTTACATCCGAGTGACATCAGAATGCAAAGTGTGATTAAAGTGATATATACTAATTTTTACGAATATGGATCAAACTTCTAAAGATCCGTACCGCAATAATAACGATCGAACGAATGAACGAACGAACGAATGAACGAACGAACGAACGAACGAATGAACGATCTTACGCACGCACTCTCCCAATCACAAACTCACAAACTCACAAACTCACTCACTCACAAACTCACTCACAAACTCACTCGCTTCGCTCGCTCGTTTGTTCGCTCGTTTGTTCATTCGCTCGTTCGTTTCATCTCATCCCTATTCCTTCTAAGACAATCACCAATAGTACCACTAACAAGACTATCATCATCATTAAAACTCTCAATGGCCCCGCCATGAGAATCTTTCTCTTCATCTGAACTCTCTGGAGAGATAAGAAACCCTCTCTTTGAAATACCCTTTATATCCAATTTTTCTTTTAAAGGTAAACTATCAACATTTGAATCTATAGCTGATGAATTTGGTGATGGGATTGCAAGGTTTGCATTTGAATAAGAACTCTTAACTGATGATCTTCTACCATCTTCATTATTAATCATTTCGGCATAACTGTAAAATGGAACAGAGCTAAATGAGCTAAACTTTGCAGGAGAGATTGGTGATGTTGATGAGTTACCATTAACTGGAATATTTGGTGAAGCTCCATTAACTGGAATAATTGGTGAAACTCCATGAACAGGTGATGCTTGATTAATAGAATACAGCGAATTTTTTCTTGATGGAGTAAATGGTCTACCCAATGCCATATTAAGTCCTAATACACTTGAGTTACGACGATTTGAATAAACCATTTCAATGTTATCCAAATCAGAACCTTTGCTATTAAGTAAATGTGTGGTTGCATCTAAAACAGGTGCAATGTAATCTTCATTCTTAAGGTACTGACCTGTCTTAAGTGAGATTGATGAATTGTGTGAGTTATGATGAGAAAAAGATAATGATCTTTTATTCATTGGTGCTGGAGGTTCTAAAATACCAAAGTCTTGAACTGACCTTTCAAAGATTGATTCCGGTCCATGTTCAGTTCTAGTGCCCATACTATTTAGTGATAACCCTGAAGCTCTATGTCTCATGGCCTCCCTTTTCCATCCACTGGTTGGTGATGTAGCTATGTTATTGGCTGTCATGTTCTCCTTGGAGTTGTTGGACAGACCCAACGTGAAAACCGACAATCTTTGTTGTGTGCTATTCATCTGTCACTGTATTAAAAACCAGGCAGCTGGTGTTTATTACTTGTTAGAAAAAAATCAATCCTCTCAATCAGAACGAAGCAAAAAAAAAAAAAAAAAACCGACCAAGATTACACAAATTGCTGACCCAAAGCCCACAATAATACAATTGCTACACAATATGATTTTGTGATCAAACAACTTAAAAATTAGGTAGCGTCGTTCGTTGATTGTTCTGTTAATATTGCTACAAAGCAGTTTGTTATGGGTGCACGAGCTGGAACGTGCCAATTATAGCGACTTGTTTGTGGTGGTTTTTGTGGTGATGTATTTTCTTGTGGTTATTAATTGGACACGTGAGCGAACCCCTTTATCGTTGATCCTGTATGGTGGAGATAAGCATGTGACGACGAGCGAACAAACGAGCGAACAAACGAGCGAAGCGAGTTTGTTAGTGAGTTTGTTTGCTCGTTTGAGTGAGTTTGAGAGTGAGTTTGAGGGCGAGTTTGAGTGAGTTTGAGAGAGTTTGAGAGTGAGTTTGAATGTGGGTTTGAGTGTGTATTTGAGTGCGAGATTAAGAGTGAGTTTGAGTGTTAGCTTGAGTGAGTTTGTTCGCTCGTTTGAGTGTTAGCTTGAGTGAGTTTGTTCGCTCGTTTGAGTGGGCTTGAGTAAGTGAGAGTGAGCTTAATAGTGAGTTTGTTCGCTCGTTTGAGTGAGCTTGAGTAAGTGAGAGTGGGATTGAGTGAGTGAGTTTGTTCGCTCGTGCGAAGCGAGTTTGAGTGTGAGTTTGAGTGTGGGTTTGAGTGTGAGTTTGAGAGTGAGCTTGAGTGAGTTTTAAAGTGAGTTTGAGAGCGAGTTTGAGAGCGAGTTTGAGAGCGAGTTTGAGAGCGAGTTTGAGAGAGTTTGAGAGAGTTTGGGAGTAAACGAGCGAAGCGAGTTTGTTAGTGAGTCTGAGTGAGCTTTAGTGATGTTGAGTGTGAGTTTGAGTGTGAGTTTAAGAGAGTTTGAGAGCGAGTTTTAGAGAGCTTGATAGCGAGTTTGAGAGCGAGTTTGAGAGAGTTTGAGAGAGCTTGAATGTGAGTTTGAGTGTGAGTTTGAGTGTGAGTTTGAGTGTGGGTTTGAGTGTGGGTTTGAGTGTGGTGTGAGTGTGTATTTGTGTGTGAGATTCAGAGTGAGTTTGAGTGTTAGCTTGAGTGAGTTTGTTCGCTCGTTCGCGAAGCGAGTTTGAGAGTGAGTTTGAGAGTGAGTTTGAGAGTGAGCTTGTTAGTGATTTTGTTAGTGAGTTTGTTAGTGATTTTGTAAGTGAGCTTGAGTGAGTTTGTTAGTGAGCTTGAGTGAGTTTCAGAGCGACTTTGTTCGTGAGTTTGAGAGTGAGTTTGTCGCTCGTTTGAGAGCGAGTTTGTTAGTGAGTTTGTTCGCTCGTTTGAGAGAGCTTGAGTGAGCTTGAGAGTGATTTCGTGAGTTCGTCATTTCGCTCATTCGCTCATTCGCTCGTTCGTGATTGTTGTGAATCATGTTACTTTGAATTTAGAAAGGTGATTTGAGCAATTGTGGGTGTTTGCATGAGTTTATGCGAGAATGTAGTTGGTAAGTATGAGAAAATGTGAATTGTGGTGATTTGGTGGTGATGTGATATAAAGTGTTAAAGTGTTAATTCAAAGTGTTTATGTGTAAGGTGATCTGTAGTGTTAATGTGTTATGTGATATAAAGTGTTAATGTGTAAGGTGATCTAAAGTGTTAATGTGTTATGTGATCTGAACTGTTAATGTGTAAGGTGATGTGTTAAAGTGTTAGTGTGGTGATTTTATAACTTCCTGGTGAGTGCATTTTGTTATGCGTTGAGGGACTTTTGACACACCCACATTTCTGGTGTCAATTAGAAGCCAACAATTCAGGTGGCTAGAGTTGGAATGACCAATCAAGTGGTTAGAGAGATATGAGATCATTGGATTTCTATATATAAAACCAAGATGTTTGTGTGTAGTCTGGCAATAATCAGAATGAATACTCTGTGAATAGATTTATTAGAATAACTATCAAATAATGAGATACAGAGTACGTACTACTCAATAATATTCAATCCGTGATAGTTAATTCAATGCTCAATACGTTATTCTCAATGCTCAATCATACAGGAGCGAAGCGAGTAAGTTCGCTCGTTCTCTCGTTCTCTCGTTATCTCGTTCTCTCGTTCGCTCATTCGTTAGTTCGCTCGTTATCTCGTTCGCTCGTTCTACGAATTCTCCTATAATGAGTGACTAGCAAGTCTTATGATTTGAATATGAATTTCAACCAAAATTGTTTGCAAGAACTGAGCAGTATATTTGGTGGGCACTATTCGTATGTTTGATATAGAAATACAAAAATAACCTTCATAGCAAATACAAAATAATACAAAGCAAACATTACCTTCATAGTAAATACAAAGCTTCTTTTTGTAGACCCAATAACATTTCATGTTTGCTTAGGAATGTTGATGGCTAGGCATTATCAGAGCTCTAGTTTTGTTTTTGGGGCTGTTTGTTCATTGCGATAAATGGCTGCGAAAAGCATTGAACGAGCGAACGAACGAGCGAAGCGAGTGAGTGAGTGAGTGAGTGAGTGAGTGGGAGAGTGCGTAAGAGATTGGGAGAGTGCGTGAGTGAGTGAGTGGGAGAGTGATGAGAGAGTGCGAGCATGCATGAGAGAGTGCAATCTGATGATCTGATTATCAATGAGCCACTTCTGAGTGAGTGAGTGAGAAATGGTTACCTTACAAGCTCACTCGCTCACTCACTCGCTTCGCTCGTTGCTGGTTGTTTCCCATCCAAAGAGATGCTCAATACTCAATACTCAATACGAAATTCTCAATACTCAATACGTAATCCTCAATACTCAATACTCAATAATCACACACCATCACTTTCACTTGATCCCTCAAACATCCATTTCTAAACCAAACTCTTTCCAACACCAAATGCTCACCCAAACATGAAGACCTTGTGCCAAACATTCTATCCAATATTCGCAGTATTATTAGCAAATATTACACTTGTACAGTGTACCAAAAATACATACTCAACAATAAAAGTCAATAGGATATTTATTCATCATTAATACAAAACCGTTGTAACGAGCGAACAAGGGAACGAGCGAGTGTGAGTGAGTGAAACTGACAAGGGATAAGTAAGTGCGAGAGTGATTGAGTGCGTGAGTGCTTGAATGACTGAGTGAGTGCTTGAATGACTGAGTGAGAGACAAGGAGTCGGTGAGTAACTGAGTGCTTGATTTATAAAAATTATAGATTTCATAGAAATTGGAATTGACACAATACCCATCATAGAAATCATAGAAATTGAATATATAAAAGTTACTTGAAGGACTCAATACTCACTCGAAAATGACTTTGGTACCTCATAATCCAATGGCTGCGAACAAACGAGCGAAGCGACTGAGCCCGTGAGTGAGTGAGTGAGTGAGTAAGTAAGTTCGCTTGTTCGCTCGTTCGTTCGCTCGCTCGTTCGTTCGTTCGTTCGTTCGTTCGTTCGTTCGTGAGTAGCAAAGAGTTTTCAGAATGATTAGCTTGATTGTCTTATAATATTTAATGGAAAGTTCTTTGATTCTCAAGGCCCCTACCTTCAGTTTTCTACTAACCTCTAAAGACCAGTGCCGCAATAAACACACTACACTATTTATAATATAATAATCACACACTATTCATAGTACTGCTTCGCAGCACTATTCATACCAAAATATCACCAAAATCAATCAAAACTCATTACATTGATCAAAAACATCAATTACTCTCCATCTCATTCCATTTCTAATCAAACATATTCATTACTGGCTGAATATTCTTGTTTAGTTTGTTTCTCTTATTTCGCTCGTTTTTTTATGTCCATGTCCTATCACTCGTCAACTCGCTATGCTCGTTAGCTAATAAGCCTGCCTCACACATTGAATTGGCTGCGAAAAAACCAAAGATCCCCATAAGAAAAGCTCGAATTCAAGAAACGTATAAGCTTAGCAAGTCATTGAGCCTTTCATATCACGATGTTTCAAGTAAACGTATAGATGAAGTGTATTTGATATAATCTTGTATGAGAACTTGCATATATGAATAGGAGCGAACGAACAAAGTGAGTCTGTATGAGTGAGTTCGTGAGTTCGTGAGTTCGTAAGTGTGAGTGATTGAGTGAAAGCTCGTGTTAGTGTGAGTGCTCGTTCGAAAACAACCTGTAAGGACCACCCGGAAGACCTATGTATCACCTACCATATAATTGTAATCTTCCAAGGACAGTTCTAACATTTTGCTTCCACCATTCATAACAACCACCCCAATTCATTCAGACCATAGACTCAGAATCATTACCAAATCACCTACAAGTTTAACCACTGAGCCCTAACCTAAGCCCTAGGTTCCCATAAAACAAGAACTTATAGCTAACAAAAATGACTAGTCTACAATGGCAAAAGTCTACATGGCTGTCATGATTAAACTCAAACCTTTGTATATGATTCCCATCATTAAAAACCATCACCATATGCTTTTTGACCCGTACCGCAATAAGAACGAGTGAAGCGAGTGAGTGAGGGAGTGAGAACGAACAAAGTGATTGGGGGAGTGTGAACGAGCGAAGCGAGTGATTGAGGGAGTGAGAACGAACAAAGTGATTGAGGGAGTGCGTGAGTCTTTGGCTTTGATCCGTTCACATAGGAATGCTTAAATAATTGCACCTTCACTGCTAGAGAGTTCTAACTTATGGAACGTATCTCTAAATAACTCTTGCTCATTCCATTCTAATCAAACATCTCCATGTAAGCGTTCAAATTAAACAGGTTGGCTCGTTAAAGGGGACGTTTATCAATGATATGTATCGCTATAACATCCTAATTCTTACACTGTAGATCTTCAGGAAAGCACCTCAACACTGTGGTACGAAGAGCGTGCGTGAGTGAGTGTGAGGGGTATTTAACTAAAGAGGTTTTCAATTGTTGCGGCACGAATCGAGGTTGTTCTTTGTGATGCAGAGGAAAGGTTTTACTGGCAAAGCTAACATTGGTCGCTTTGCAGTAGTTGACCTTTGAGGATTGTTTTGCAGCATTAGGTCGCTTCGCATCTGTTTCGCAGCATTCAACTTTCAAGGTTACTTCGCGGTTGGTATCTATACTGTGGTTGATTTATGGATCAAATTTGGTTTCAAGTCTGTTTCCTGGACTCGTTAACCAGTCATTGGATTTCTAGGATATTTGCCTTAATTGTTGTTCCATTCCTCAATTTCTTAGCTTCATTCAAGGTTCATTTTGATCTTTTATAGAAATCAGGTACAGGTGACTCTCAGTTAGGCTTAGTTTGCAGTAGGGCTTGCTTCGCCGTCAGACTCGCATTTGGGCTTAATTTGCAGTCAGACTCGCATTTGGGCTTACTTTGTTGTCAGACTTGAATTCGGGCATACTTTGCGTAGGGCTTGCTTTGCCGTCTACTTTGCAGTCAGACTCGCTTTTGGGCTTAATTTGCAGTCAGACCAGCAGTCAACTTTTGCGATCGCTTCGCAGCAGTTAACTTTTGAGGTCGCTTCGCAGCAGTTAACTTTTGAGGTCGCTTCGCAGCAGTTTACTTTAAAGGTCGCTTTGCTCCAAAACTGTTCGCAGCACCTACCCAGGTCGCTTCGAAGCTGTTTTGCAGCAGTTGACCTTTAAGGGTCGCTTCACAGATACTAGCCTTTAAGGTCGCTTTACAGCAGTTAATTATTGAGGTCGCTTGGCAGCAGTTAACTTTTAAGGTCGCGTTGCTCCTAAGCTGCTTCGCAGCACATACCCAGGTCGCTTCGCAGCCGTTTGCAGCATTTAACTTTCAAGGCTTCTTCGCAGCAGTCTTTTAAGGGTCGCTCGCTCCAAAGCTGTTTCGCAGCAGTCTTTTCAGGTCGCTTCGCTCCTAAGCTGCTTCGCAGCACCTACACTATAAGGTCGCTTCGCTCCTAAGCTGCTTCGCAGCAGTCTTTTAAGGGCCGCTTCGCTCCCAAGCTGCTTCGTAGCACCTACACTTTTAGGTCGCTTCACTCCAAAGCTGCTTCGCAGCAGTTAACCTTTCAGGTCGCTACGCAGCAGTTAACCTTAAGGGTCGCTTCGCTCCTAAGCTGCTACGCAGCAGTTAACCTTAAGGGTCGCTTAGCTCCAAAGCTGCTTGGCAGCACCTACACTTTTAAGGTCGCTTCGCTCCAAAGCTGCTTCGCCTCCAAGCTGCTTTGCAGCAGTCTTTTAAAGGTCGCTTCACTGCTAAGCTGCTCAGCAGCAGTCTTTTAAGAGTCGCTTCGCTCCTAAACTGCTTCGCAGCAGTCTTTTGAGGGTCGCTTCGCTTCTAAGCTGCTTCGCAGCAGTTAACCTCAAGGGTCGCTTCGCTCCAAAGCTGCTTCGCAGCACCTACCCAGGTCGCTTCGCAGCACCTACCCAGGTCGCTTCGCTCCTAAGCTGCTTCGCAGTAGTTTTTAAGGGTCGCTTCGCTTCTAAGCTGCTTCGCAGCTGTTAACCTTAAGGGTCGCTTCGCAGCAGTTAACCTTAAAGGTCGCTTCGCTCCTAAGCTGCTTCGCAGCCGTTAACCTTTAAGGTCGCTACGCTCATAAGCTGCTTCGCAGCAGTCTTTTAAAGGTCGCTTCGCTCCAAAGCTGCTTCGCAGCAGTCTTTTAAGGGTCGCCTCGCTCCTAAGCTGCTTCGCAGCAGTTAATCTTTAAGGTCGCTTCGCTCCTAAGCTGATTCGCAGCAGTTAACCTTTAAGGTCGCTTCGCTCATAAGCTGCTTCGCAGCAGTCTTTTAGAGGTCGCTTCGCTCCAAAGCTGCTTCGCAGCTGTTAACCTTAAGGGTCGCTTTGCTCCAAAGCCTTCGCAGCAGTTAACCTTAAAGGTCGCTTCGCTCCAAAGCTGCTTCGCAGCCGTTAACCTTTAAGGTCGCTACGCTCCTAAGCTGCTTCGCAACAGTCTTTTAAGGGTCGCTTCGCAGCAGTTAACCTTAAAGGTCGCTTCGCTCCTAAGCTGCTTCGCAGCAGTCTTTTAAGGGTCGCTTCGCTCCATAGCTGCTTCGCAGCAGTCTTTTAAGGGTCGCTTCGCTCCTTCGCAGCACCTACACTTTTAGGACGCTTCGCTCCAAAGCTGCTTCGCAGCTTTTGTTCGCAGCTTTTGTTCGCAGCTTTTGTTCGCAGCTTTTGTTCGCAGCTCGCAGCAATACGATCGTGGCGAAATTTGAGAAAATACACACACATGTCATGATGGGGAATAAACCACTTGATCTGGATGTAAGCAACCATTTAAGATCACCACAGAAAGAATTAGTCAATGCCGAGAACCGTATAAGATCGATCCGGAGCTCGACATTAACATCGATAGACTCACTCAATATCCATTCCATTGATAGCATTCGATTTGGACAAGATGTCAAGGTTGATGAAGTACAACCTTTTTACACAGATGAGGAAAGTGATCCCATACATAGAAAATACTCTGTTGCATCAATCAATCCCGAGAATCCAACGTGGCTCCTTAGTGATTTATTACTTGCATTTAATTCATCTAAAGATAAGGATGAATATCAAATCGTTTCCAAAGGTAACGATTTGGCACAACTTTTGAAAGCGTATCCTGAGCTTAAAAATGATATGATACTAAAGAGTTTTATAAACAAAATACAATTTTCTTTTTATCATCATGTGAGTGAGGTTAGAAGTTTGGGATATCGACTATTAAGGTATGTGATTTCCGATTACCAATCATTAGTTGAAATGATTCAAAGTAAAATCTTAATATTTATTATAATTACAATGTCGACAAGTCGATCGTTGTTACTCGAAAAGGAAGAGGCACTTAAATTGATACGTCAGTTTATAACCATAGATAAGGGGGCGGATAATTTATCCATAGGGGTGATCAAATCATTGATTATGCTTATTGAAAGTGATCAAGTTGATTCGATACAAAATGATGATATTGATATCAAGTTGAATAAACCGCATCGACAAATTATCCCGGAGACGTTCAAAGACGTGTGTATTGAAACAATCTGTGAGATTACGTTGGTGAAACCGGAGTTGATTTTCCATTCCGGGGGATTCAAGGTTATTGTTGATACCATAATCAATGGATCTGCGGAAATCTCCTTGTGTTGTTTATTAATTATACCGAAGATTTTGGATAACCCACATTCAAGGAAGTTCTTACGGAACGGATTCGACTTGAGTAGTCTTGTTGCATTATTCACAGATTCATTGGATGATAGCGAAAATGATAATAAACAACAAACATCGACATTTAAATTACAAAAAATGGCATTTTTATTAACCGTTTTATTGAAGAACTTCAATGGATTAATTGCATTTTCAATCAATAATTTTCAAATTCTACGAGACTTGGTTATTAGTTTAAAGAAAAATAACCATCAAATTCGAGATTATGTTATGGATATCATATTGGATGTATTATTGATAGTGCCTTTACCATGGTTAGAGTCAAGTCCAATGGGAGGAGTTGTTAAGAAATTTTATAAATCAATGAATGGTAATTTAGAAGGTTCACATTTATTCACATATAAAAGTCAAAGTGAATTTGAAGAAAAAATCACCAATCATTATAAAGGACTTGTTAGTTTAATACTTATCAAGAATTGTAAGATTTATGGATTATTAGTTCAGATTATTGAACAAAATAAATGTTCTAAAGCAACCCATTTATTAACATCACTTTATGATATGAGTAATAATTTATTACCAAAAGAATTATTACAATCAAATAGTTTTACAATACCCAAACTGACATCATTTATCATTGATAAAATCACCCGGATTCAATTTGAACCATCAAAAAAATATAATGAAGAGATTAAAATTAAATTAAAAAATCTTAATATTAAAGCTAAATTTAATATCGATGATAATGAATTTAAAAGTTTAATTACAAATACAAAAGTTTTAACAGTTAAAGAATTTGAAGATTGGAATTGGTATTTATTATCACAATTAATTCAAGGACCTTTGAATAATCCAAAACGATTTGATGAATTACTTGAAAAAAATCCTAAATTCCTTAAAAGATTATTATCATTTTATCGACCATTTAAATTTCGATTTTGTAACATAAGCTTAAAAACAAAAAATGTTTCAAAATATATCAACATTGCATGGCAATTATTAGAAGTTTTATTAAAACTTGAAAGTGGACAAAAATATCTTTTGAATAATAAACTTTTACCTCAATTAAGTGAAATATTTGCACAATTAGATCCATATAGTGGGATTAAAACTAAAGATGCTATATTATCAAAATATAGACTTGAAAATACAGCAAGTATCGGATATTTAAAACTTATTGGAATTTTAAGTGAACATCCATATGGATTAAAAATCTTAGAAAAATGGCAATTCTTTCAAATCTTAAATAATATAGTTGATATTTCAATTGATTCAAATGAAATTAATTTATTTTTAATGACAATTTTAAAGAATATTGATTTAAGTGATGATAATCAATTTAGAATCTTCTTTATGAAATGTATGAATTTATCAAATATTGAACTTCGAAGATTTATTGTTCAAGAGATTTTACCAAATTTAATTGAAATTAATGAATTAAAAAGTTTTGTTATAAAAGTTTTAGTTAATAATCTTTATGATTCCAATTCCGAAATTGTTGAAAAATCAATTAATTTATTAAATTATTTTGAGTTTCAAATTGATAATCATTTAGATGATAATTTACAATTATTTATTAATTTAAAGCCTTCAATTAATGTTTTATCAAAATTTAAAAATGGTAAAAATTTATTAATTCATATGCTTAATATACCTTCAGGTTTTCAATTCTTGAAAGATTCAGGTTTTATTGATATTGAATTTACTAAATGGCTGAATTCAATGAAAAATTTTACGTATCTTCATTATATTGAAAGATTAATTCAATCAAATTTTTTACCATACTTTACAATCAATTCTCATGATAATGAAAATTGGCAATCAATAATGTTTTTAAAAAATCTTTTATCAACTGAAGATGGTTTGAATTATGTTAATAATTTTAAATATAAACAGTATATTGAAAAATTAATTGATGATATTCATTTGGTTTCACGTGAAACTTCTTCTGAATTCAACGACGACTTAATCAAAAATCTTAAACAAAAACTATGGATTATTGGATTTATTGGTCTGGGTAAATATGGTATTCAATTCCTTGATCCAATGTCTTCCAACAAATCAATAATCGATGCAATAATTGATTTATTTCAATCATGTAATATATGGCAAGTTAAAAGTGTTTGTTTTTTCATCATTGGTATGATCTCTTCAACTATTGAAGGGGTGGAGATTTTAGATGAACTAAACTGGACAAGTGTATTGGATAGTTATTCCAATAGTAAATCTTTAGCTTATCCAACAACTGATTTAAGCTCCTTGTTTAATGTCAAAGTTAGTAATCCGTATGATGACTTGAGATATTATGCTATATTTGGTAACACTGATGATGATTATGTTTGTGTGGATGAAATAAGTTCGGGGATTATTCATTTGGTTAATTCAATGAATTCAATTCGGAAAAGATTCCAATGGAAATGTTATAAAGATTTAACGAAATTGAAGAGGAGTTCGCCGGAAGCTTTTAATAATTTGAGTTTGTTCTTGGAGATTATTAGAATTATTGACCGGGGGAATTTTAAATTTCACATGAGGGAGTTTATATTGGGGTTGTTTGAGGATTCGAGGGTTGGTGAAATGTTGGTTGTGAGGCGGTCGGGGGAGGGTAAAAAGGGGAGGTGACTCATACAATCGAGCGTAGCGAGATTGTATGTGAAATAATATGTGACACTCATACAATTGAGCGCAGCGAGATTGTATGTGAGAGATTAGTTTCAAGAGTGCTAATAGGTGAGGTGACAATTGAGCGTAGCGAGATTGTATGTGAAATAATATGTGAGAGTGACACCCACACAATTGAGCGTAGCGAGATTGTATGTGAAATAATATGTGAGAGTGACACTCATACAATTGAGCGTAGCGAGATCGTATGTGAAATAATATGTGAGAGTGACACGGATTGTGTTGTAGGATGCTAGTTCCAAGAGTGCTAATGGGTGAAATGACGGTGATGACTGCGCTCAATTGGCAATCGTACAATCTCGCTACGCTCGATTGTATGTGAGAGGTTAGTTTCAACAGTGCTAATGGGTGAGGTGACAATTGAGCGTAGCGAGATTGTATGTGAAATAATACGTGAGAGTGACGCAGATTGTATGTAAGAGGTTAGTTCCAAGAGTGCTAATGGGTGAAATGGCGGTGATGACTGCGCTCGATTGACACTCGTACAATTGAGCGTAGCGAGATTGTATGTGAGAGGGTAGTTCCAAGAGTGCTAATGGCTGGAATGGCGGTGACGACTGCGCTCGATTGACACTCCGAGATTGTATGTGAAATAATATGTGAAAGTGACGCAGATTGTATGTGGGAGGTTGGTTTTAAGAGTGCTAACGTGTGAAATGGTGGTGATGACCTTACAATCTCGCTGCGCTCAATTGTATGTGAGTTCAACGCTCAATTGTATGTGACAGGTTATTCCCAAGAGTGTTAATGGGTGAAATGGCGGTGATTACTACGCTCGATTGAATGTGAGGTTAATTCCAAGAACTAACGTGTGAAATGGTGGTGATGACTACGCTCAATTGTATGTGAATAATATGTGAGAGTGACACAGATTGTATGTAGGAGGTTAGTTCCAAGAGTGCTAATGGGTGAAATGGCGGTGACGACTGGACTCGATTGACACTCGTACAATCGAGCGTAGCGAGATTGTATGTGAGATAATATGTGAGAGTGACACCCATACAATTGAGCGTAGCGAGACTGTATGTGAAATAAATGTGAGAGTGACACCCATACAATTGAGCGTACCGAGATCGTATATGAGATGTTAGTTCCAAGAAGGCTAATGGGTGAAATGGTGGTGATTACTGGGCTCGATTGACACTCATACAATTGAGCGTAGCGAGATTGTATGTGAAATAATATGTGAGAGTGACCCAGATTGTGTTTAGTTCCAAGAGTGCTACGTGTGAAATGGAGGTGATGACCGTACAATCTCACTGCGCTCAATTGTATGTGAGAGGTTAGTTCCAAGAGTGCTACCTGTGAAATGGTGGTGATGACTACGCTCGATTGACACTGGTACAATTGAGCGCAGCGAGATTGTATGTGAGAGATTAGTTTCAAGAGTGCTAATAGGTGAGGTGACAATCGAGCGGAGCGAGATTGTATGTGAGATAATATGTGAGAGTGACACCCATACAATTGAGCGTAGCGAGAGTGTATGTGAAATAATATGTGAGAATGACACAGATGTAGGAGGTTAGTTCCAAGAGTGCTAATGGGTCAAATGACGGTGATGACTGGGCTCGATTGTACGTGAAATAATATGTGAGAGTGACACAGATTGTATGTGAAATAATATGTGAGAGTGACCCAGATTGTATGTATGAGGCTAGTTCCAAGAGTGCTAATGGGTGAAATGATGGTGATGACCGTACAATTGAGCGCAGCGAGATTGTATGTGAGGTTAATTCCAAGAACTAACGTGTGAAATGGTGGTGATGACTACGCTCGATTGTATGTGAGGTCAATTTCAAGAGTGCTAACGTGTGAAATGGCAGTGACGACTGCGCTCAATTGTATGTGAGGTTAGTTCCAAGAGTGCTAACGTGTGAATTGGTGGTGATGACCGTACAATCTCGCTACGCTCTATTGTATGTGAGAGTTTAGTTCCAAGAGTGCTACGTGTGAAATGGTGGTGATTAGTGAGTGCGTGAGTGCGTGTGTGAGTGCGTGTGTGAGTGCGTGTGTGAGTGCGTTCGTGAGTGCGTTCGTGTGTGAGTGAGTTCGTGAGTGTGAGTGAGTGAGTGAGTGAGAGTGAGTGAGTGAGAGCTCGTGCGTGCGTTCGTTCGTTCGTTCGTTCGTTCGTTCGTTCCTGAGTATCAAGCACTCATAGTACTGATTCGCAGCACTATTGGTTCGGTCGTTCGTTCGTGAGTATCAAGCACTCAAAGTACTGCTTCGCAGCACTATTGGTTCGTTCGTTCGTGAGTATCAAGCACTCAGTGCTGCTTCGCAGGACCATTGGTTCGTCCGTTCGTTCGTTCGTGAGTATCAAGTACTCAGTGCTAATTCCTCAAGTCAAACTATTAGCTGTAAATTCCGGTTTTAAGGGGATCTAGGGCTTGCCTGGTCGGGCTTAATGGGGGTTACTCATTTAATCGGGGCAATTTGGTGATGGAACGTCTGAACCTAGGAGTAAGCGGATGGGGTAGGAGGTTATCCCGGATGTTATGATCGGCGGAAACAAATTGATCTGTTAGAATTTTAAGATAACTCTCGACCTTGGGGTAGGCAATCCATAGACCTTCTGGGCGGTCTCAAGGGCCCGGAAGATATTATCTTATTAGTATAACTAATGTTCGAAAAACAACTTAAATTTCTAAACACCAGAAGTAGCTACCTATATATACTCTAAGGATAGGAGTCATGTTATCTACCTTTTCTATAGTGACATAAGTGTCACAATAGCTAACCAGCAATTATGGGGTTCAGTGCCTGTGAATACAGCACTGAGCAATTTCAGGAGAAATTGTAGGTTGCCATAGTTGGCGGTAGCCAACGTTGGAAACCATCGACAAAATAGGCTACCAATAGGGGTGTACCCTAGAGGTAGGCCGGAGGTGAAATCACCTCAACACCAGTTATGACGGCAGCGGCCGTCATAAACAACGTATATGACCTAATATTTGTCATTTCCGTATACCGCTAACAGAGTGCTACGTGTGAAATGGTGGTGATGACTGCGCTCGATTGTATGTGTGGACTACACTCGATTGTATGCGAGACTACGCTCAATTGTATGCGAGAGATTAGTTCCAAGACTGCTACGTGTGAAATGGTGGTGATGACCGTACAATCTCGCTACGCTCGATTGTATGTGAGAGGTTAGTTCCAAGAGTGCTACGTGTGAATGGAGTATCGGGTTCCAATGTCATAACTCTGTACCCAAGTACCAACGTTTCTCAATCTGTCTAATTTAACGACTTGTATAACTGCATATTATTACCGGCGCTTCTTCGTAACAGATTCCAACGTTCCGAATTTTTTGTTGTTTTGTTGTGTTCTCTGTTTCTGTGGACTGAGTAATTGCATCTCGTTCCATCGATCTGATCAGGTTCTTGGTTTCGGAGTTGATTATTCCAATCCACCAGTCAAACCAACGACACCATCCTCTATCCCCCCTAGATGGGACGAGTCAATTATCCGAGAATCGAACCATGCCAAATTCTTCATTTTGACCTGAATGAAAAGCCAAATCTTCTGCCTACAATCCACCTGATCCGTAGAAATTCCAATCAGCTTCCATTATCGAGTTCGGAAAACGAGCAGGATCCCGAGCAATTCTTCAAACGTATCCAGAAACAATATCACACGTGTAGCCCCTATTGATGAAACTCCTTTTCAATAAGCGATATCGCAAATTCATACCCTTAGTAAAGGTACCGTATCCATATGCCCTGGTTACATATTTTCACATGTATGAATCTGAAGACCGCTAATAAAGGCGCTTCTCTAACGTCTTCAGCATTCCATTGCTTCACGTATATAACGAACCGATTGATAACTTACTAATCCGAGCTCCTAAAACATCTGCTGAAATCTTCAAACTTGCACCAGTTTTCCAATGATCTTCACAAACATTCGTATCTAGGTATTCTGTCTCAAAAAGACCATGATACCCCACCTACGGTCCTATGCTCCACTGGAGGACATCCCTAAATATTTTAGCTTACACTTATTATAACAACACCCACGAATCACTTTATTCGTATTCACTGTACTAAACACAGCTACTCTTTTCATTGGGAATACGACTATCTTATATAGTATATCCTTCCAAAATACTAATACAGGAATTCCCTTAATAGCTAATGCCATAGCATCTTACTCCTTCTAATAGCAACCCTAGTACTATTACTAATGGAGTTCTCCGCCCTGATAGCCTGCATCCAATGCAGGCACCTGCCATTATATAACATTACCCCCCCTCTAAAAGAGGTCCGTCATCTTAGATCTCAAATGAATCTTCTTCATTTACTTAATTCAGATCAACTTCAACAATACTCGATCGCATGCGGACCTCTATAGGGCGACGTGATTCTCTCTTATTAGTTTCACCAAGTCTTCTTCCACATTTACTCCGATCCATTCATAGGTCTTCCGTATGATCTTACAAAATATATCTCAGACAGTTTCCTGTCACTGTCGGATCTCAAAATGAATCAATTTCATTGCTCTAATCACCATTCCTTTGATTAGACTCATCTGTATAGAATTTTTAAGACTCCGTTTCATAAAGGTGAAACTATTTCACGTTGATCACTCTCAGTCCAATATCATTCGATTGCTCCATCCATATCAATAACGTATCAAGAACTTATCAAGAGCTCATACATTGTTTGTGCGTGTGAGTGCGTGTGTGAGTGCGTGTGTGAGTGTGAGTGAGTGAGTGAGAGCTCGTTCGTTCGTTCGTTCGTTCGTTCGTGAGTATCAAGCACTCATAGTAATGATTCGCAGCACTATTGGTTCGGTCGTTCGTTCGTTCGTTCGTTCGTTCGTGAGTATCAAGCACTCATAGTACTGCTTCGCAGGACTATTGGTTCGTTCGTTCGTGAGTATCAAGCACTCATAGTACTGATTCGCAGCACTATTGGTTCGGTCGTTCGTTCGGTCGTTTGTTCGTGAGTACCAAGCACTCATAGTACTGCTTCGCAACACTATTTGTTCACTCGTTCGTTCGTGAGTACCAAGCACTCATAGTACTGCTTCGCAGCACTATTCGTTCGTTCATGAGTTATCAAGTGCAACCTTTATAAAATTCACCAATGCTCTTTTAATTCATGTTCTTATACTTTACACATGTTCTTTATTCCTACAACACTCTTGACATACACTAGCTTTATGAAGTCATTTCGTCACTTTAATCACCTTGTCTCACGGAGCCAAATGAATAGTGCTGCGAAGCAGTACTATTAGTGCTTGTCACTCACTCACTCACTCACGCAATCACGAGATAAGAGAGAATTTGACGTTATGTGTAGGTATTGTTCCTTGTTGTAGCCAAGGTCAAGTTTGGGTGCAAAATGTGTGCAAAATGTGTGCGAAATTGTTGTGTTACATGACAAGAATCACCTATAAAGATATGTTGAGAAGCAAACAAAACTCACGTCATTCAACAAATGCATCAATTGGAATACACCACATTTCTGTGGCTTTAGCAAGCAGCTTGCTGCAATTTTCTTATAATCAAGGTAACGTGGTGAAATTGCCGAAGCCACCATCTTTCTCTGGCTCGAACGAGCGGAGTAAGTGAGTAGCAAATTCTGAGCGAAACGAATGAGTAGCAAAGAGATAGATGTTTATTTGTATGCATACTGTACAAATGTTATATATTGTCATGGTGGATGAGTAGTTTGGCTGTTGTAATAGGTGAAAGCCTGTGTACTAGATGGCTCAAGCAGATATGTGCACTAGTTGAGCCAAGGTTTATTCTAGTTTTCAAAGATTTTTAATGGATTTGAGGTGGAGAATCAGACTGTTGGTATAGTTTCAGATTCGTTAGTTATTCGTTCAGATTCGCTAGTTGTTCGTTCACACTCGTTAGTCATTCGGTCGTATACTGATTTGCTACTCGCTTACTCACATTCACTCATTCGTTTGTTGGTATACTCTCAAAGATTCACTACTCACTGTGTTGACGACAATTATAATACGTAAACATAATATAATAGCATCCACATTCTTAGCATAATATTCGGGTAACCTTCGCTGCCAACGACCGAACAAACGAACGGGTCTGCAATCGTCTCATATAAAGAATTTGTAGCAAGATCAAAGGTCAGAAGCCACCTACGTGGGGAAATCTCCCTAACAAACGAGCGAAGCGAGTGAAAATAAGTGAAAATGAGTGAGTGAAATTGAGTACAGTACTATTATACTGCATTCGTATACTATACTATACATAGCACTGCGTCGCAGCGCTATTCATAGTGATGCCAAATATAAAGGCGAAACTAAACATTAGGAGACTAAGGAATAACCAATCCACAAAGTATTATTAAACAGCTCTTACATTCGAAATACTGTATATATTTGTAGCATTTTGCAGCACTTTGCAGCACTTTTCAGCACTTTTAATGCACTATATATAGGAGAGAAGAACCAGAAAGACAAAGCTACACTTGAAAAACTTGTCAAGTAAACAAACTACTGAAATCTCTTTTCCAGCACCTACTTTATTGTTAAGGGTTTTGGATATCACTCAAGTAAGATGATGTATTGAAACCATCACACATCGAAACATTGTAAGATGATAATTCAAACGAATTGTAAATTAAAGAATACTTTGAATAGCAGTATTGGTTCGTTCGGTCGTTTGGTCGAGTATCAGGCACTCATAGTACTGCTTCGCAGGACTATTGGCTCGTTCGTTAGTGAGTATCAAGCACTCAGTGCTGCTTCGCAGCACTATTGGTTCACTATCAAATCAAAGAATAAATAGTTACTCGCTTGAGGTTGTAAGTTATTATCCAAATCATACTCCATACAAACTCTCACTCAACCTTCTTGTTCTTAATAAAGAGAAACCATAGTGTGGTTCTCCATAGTGAACAATTTTACCAAGTGTGCTTACTCAATCTCTCAATATACTACTTTGATCGCCATCCTAACAACCATGTTGATGTACATGAAATTGTCTAATGGAACTTGACTGCACAGAAGAGTAAAGTGGTGATCGCTCGAACGAATAGTGCTGCGAAGCAGTACTATGAGTGCTTTATACTCACGAACGAACGAGCGAATGAACGAAATCAAATGTTCGTACTCACTCCCTCAAATGTTCGCACTCACTCACGAGCGTAGAATAAACATTTTAAAGGTAAGGTTTATGTTGGAAGAAGAAACTATAAGTGTAATCTAATGTAATCAAATATGATCTTGAAAGATTTAATCACTAATGAAGATACTCAAAATAATAATGATTATATCATCTCGAATCATTACATAACAAATTGATATATAATTTTGCAACTGTCAATGTGATTTTCCTCTTGTTCGTATCCCCAATAACATCCATACATTACATAATCTTAATAAAGATGGATATGGAACATATTTTGGCATGTTTGTTATGGAACATTATTTGGTTTGGCATTTGTTCATTTCTAGCAAGAATAATATTACGTTGAAGAAAACTTCTTGGACACTGTAAGATATGAAGAGCCCTTATTTGAAATGAATACTCTAGTTGAGATATCCTTTTTAGTGATTTGAGTTATATTGTATCCAACTCACTCGTTCGCTCGTTCATTCGTCTATTCACTCGCCCTCTCACCAACGAACGAGCGAACGAGCAAAGGGAGTGAGTACAATTCTCTGATTGAACGAGCAATGTTAGAAATGAGTCGCGAATACTCTGATTGAACGAGCAAAGTTAGTAAGTGAGTACAATACTCTCATAAATCACACAGGAGTCTCATAAATCACACAGGAGTCTCATTAATAAAACACACGGAAAGCTCACTCACACGTCGCACAGAAATCTCACTCATACATCACTCACAATCTCGCCCTCTTACTCACTCACAATCTCACAATCTCACAATCACGCCCTCTCACAATCTCACAATCTCACAATCTCACTCACACGCTTCGCTCGTTCGTTCTTTCGTTCGTGAGTAGCGAATTATTTTGTATGAACCAACGAGCGAACTGAAGGACTCATTCCGACTCTTAAGGACTCACTCACTCGCTTCGCTCGTTCGTGAGTTTTATGTTTGGTTGTGATTAACTTAATGTCTGTTACAAGATTTAGAACTAAACTAATGTTTATTGGTTGAGTAAGACCTCTTTGTATAGCTATGTATGGTTTGTACCGTATATACAGTTGTCTCAAGGTGGCAATTTGTGTAGCTCGTCTAATACACTTTCGTCTAATAACATTAAACCTAGTTGTTGTGGTCCGAGTCGTCCTGCACGTATGTTTAGTTTCGACCCTAAAGTCAACCTAACAATTTTATTGCGGTACTGGTCTTTAGAGGTTGGTTGTTTGTTCATGACAAGATTTAGATAATAGTACATACCCTTGGAAGGGTTGATTCGTCCTGCCAGGGCAGTGCAAAGGTTAAGTGATTGATAATGTTTAGCATTGATGAGAGAATGCTAAAAATTTCATTTGACAGAGTATAGGCTTGTTAATTTTACTCAGTCTTCATTTCAATACGTTGTAGTTTCACCTTTACAGGCTCCAGGTCATCCTCTTGTAAAGATCTCTTTAAAGATTGCTCCTCATCCTCAAAAAGTAATTTGACATCCGAGGCAGTGTATTCTGGAGTTATACCTTGAGGAGATATAACCAAAGGAGTGTAGTTGGAGTTGATCAAGACTGGTAAATTTCTTCTTATCCAGCAGTCTATACTTTGAGGGTTCACTTCCATGCTGGATAAATCATCGTTAATGAGCTCAGGTATGGACTCGTGTACGTAAAGATTGGTTAAATGTTTCTTGGCCACTTGTATGTCTGCACCGTCAGCCAAAGAATCTGATTTGAGGAGAGCTTTTGCTATGGATAGTTCTGGTACGAGATTGGGGACCATGGACACTAAGGCATCCAATCTGGCTGTTTCCCTATTGGAGTCTATTTCGGGGGTTGGTTCAAGAGTGCTTAAAAGCTTGAGGAGTGCATTGTTTCTTCTCTGATAATAGTTCATGGTTTGTCTTTGAGCTTCCTCCTCTTTGAAGAGATTTTCCGATATGGTGTGAGCCTGTTGGAACCTCTCTTGTAACTGTTGGTATGTTTGTTGTAGATCCTGATTGGCTTGCATTATTGATATGTGAAAACGAGTGAGAGTGAGTGAAAATGAGTGAGAGTGGTGAACGAGTGAGAGCGAGTGAGAGCGGTGAAAATGAGTGAAAGCGAGGGAAAATGAGTGAAAGCGAGGGAAAACGAGCGAAAAATGGCTATTGATGTGCGAATATCGAGAGTATAATGTGTGTAGGTGAGGGAATAATAAAGAGTATTGATATGAATAATGAGTTGTGTGACTGATGAACGATATAATAAACTATACAAGTATCTGTGAATGACTGAAACTAACAAATATCACCAATAAATATATCACCAATAAATACAATACCAACAGATACTAACAAACACTAACAAACTTGACTAACAAATACTAACATAATTACCTAACAAATACTAACATAATTACCTAACAAATACTAACATAATTCCATAACATATACATAATTCCCTAACAATCTAACAATCCAAACCATATAACAATCCACCACTATTACTTAATCATCTTAATCAAAACACTCATTTGTTCCAACGCGTAAACATTTATCAACATGTCCATCGTTTCTTTGCTTGGAATAGAAGTACTCAACAACCCGGCCAAGTTCTCTGATCCGTATGAATTTGAAATCACATTTGAATGCTTGGAGCCATTGAAAGAGGATTTAGAATGGAAGCTCATCTACGTGGGGAGTTCCAATTCTTTGGATCACGATCAAGAGTTGGATTCCATATTGGTTGGTCCCATCCCCGTTGGTATCAACAAGTTTGTGTTTAAAGCAGACCCCCCAAGTCACGAGCTTATCCCTGTGAACGAGTTGATCAGTGTGACGGTGATATTACTAAGTTGCTCATACTCCAATCGCGAGTTTGTTAGAGTTGGTTACTATGTCAATAACGAGTACGATAATGAAGAATTAAGAGAAAACCCCCCTGCAAAAGTGCAAATCGAGCATGTGGTAAGAAACATCTTGGCAGAGAAACCAAGGGTCACCAGATTCAACATTGTTTGGGATAATGATGATAACGCAGATGAATTCCCACCAGAACAACACGTTGACGAGGAAGATGACGAAGATGATGAAGATGATGATGAAGATGATATTCCTGAAGAAGTTGCTGATGATGATGACGCTGATGATGACATCGAAGATGGGGCACTTCAAAACCAGGCTCAAGACAAGGAAAATGATGCTGAGGAAGACCTTGGTGAGGACGAAGAAGATATCGAAGAAGACATCGAAGAGGACATTGAAGAGGATATAGAGGAGGATTTGGAAGAGGACATCGATGACGACAACACCGGCAATGAAACTCCCGTCGATCGTGTTTAAAGTGTATTATATGAATAAAAGATTATGTGTGTGTTGGTAAGCGAAGAATGTGAGACTCATTTAGTCATAGCTTGTGTGTGTACGTGTAGAAAAATGTAGAGGTGGTGATTTCAGTGACGTATTCATTTCTGTGACTTGTATCTTGTCTTTGTTCTTTTCGCAGCCATAGGACACTTTACATGATATTGGATAATTTCGAGATATTCTTAGAAATATCGCACCTGTGAGCTCTTATATCGCACTTGCGAGCTCTAGTATTGCACCTTCGAGCTCTCGTTGAATGTTAGCCAAAAACAAAGCCTGCGTACAATTATGTAAGATTTCCGAGTAGATTCATGGATTCAACTGCTTGAAAAGTTACGTACCCATTGATTCTGAAGGTAAATCTTGTTAAGAAATACCAGAGGTGTGACATGTTTGATATGGGCCAGCAACCAATGTGAATGCCATGGGGAAAGTATTAACCAGTTTAGAAATGATAATCAGGTGAATAAAACGAGCGAAGCGAGTGAGTGAGTTCGAGTTTGAATACGAATGAGCGAAGCGAGTCAGTGAGTCTTAAAGAGTCTGAATGAGTCCGTTCGCTCGTTCGTTCATACAAAATAATTCGCTACTCACGAACGATCGAAGCGGGTGAGTGAGTCTTAAAGAGTCTGAATGAGTCCGTTAGTTCGGTCGTTCGTTCATACAAAATAATTCGCTACTTGCTCACTCACTCGCTTCGATCGTTCGTGAGTCTTAAACCGTCCGTGAATGTTAAAGAGTCTGAATGAGCGAGTGAGTAGTGTAAGGCATAAGAGAGTACGAAAATGAGTTGGTGCGTAATTGGCGAAAATGAAATTCTGTTTGAATATGATGATTAAAGTGTAATGGTTGTGATTATAATCTATTAACAATTGATTTGGTTGATTTGGTTGATTTGGTTGATTTGGTTGATATATTGATTTTGCAATATTCAATTGATATTCCATATTCATGCCAAGTCTGCCAATTACATACTTTAAGATTGTTAGCATATATATGTCTATATTGGCCTAAATAATAGAGGCCTATAAGAGTCAGAATACGCATGATTCGTGAGGGTACATATCCTGGCACTACCGAACGAGCGAGCGAACAAACGAGCAAAGCGAATGAGTGAGTGAGTGAGAGTGAGTGAGTGAGTTAGAGTGAGTGAGTAAGAGTGAGTGCGTGAGTGAGAGGCAAACTTTTGATCGAGTGATTGATTGAGTGAGTGATTGAGTGATTGAGTGAAAGTGAGTTGCGAATTTCACTCGTTCGTACATACAAAAGAATTCCCTACTCACGAACGAACGAGCAAAGTGTTAAAGAGTCTGAATGAGTCCGTTAGTTCGGTCGTTCGTTAATACAAAAGAATTCGCTACTCACTCACTCACTCGCTTCGCTCGTTCATGAGTCTTCTGAATGAGTCCGTTAGTTCGGTCGTTCGTTCATACAAAAGAATTCCCTACTCACTCACTCACTCGCTTCGCTCGTTCATTCGTTATTTGCCTAAGAATCCCCATAAGATTCTAGCCTATTAACCTATGTAGGCTGACATGTATAGGTGTATGAAAAGCTCACTGAAGAGTCATCCACTCGCTTCGCTCGTCCGTTCCTACAATGTACGACACACAACAAAATTTTTGGTATTTCCATGGTATACCTCTTGTATTGGCTGCAAAAACGACAATTATATGGTAGAGTTGATAGTTGTGTTTATAGACTGCGTTGATTGGTTATTTGATACCACTGACACACACCTCAGAGCTAACCCTTTGGGACATTGAGCATGTGCTAGGAGTAATTTTCTACAAAATTCCCCGAAAATGTTTATAAACTAAAAAGTATGGAATATGGAAAGTGTCTGGATCTAAAAGTTGTAAAAGGCATAGCAGAGGTAATAACAATTAGTGAATTTGAAAAATTCGCTATTCACTCGTTTGGTTCGTTCGCTTCGCTATCAATTACTCGCTTCGCTATCACTCACTCACTCACTCACTCACTCGCTTCGCTCGTTCGTTCGCTCGTTCTGCAACCCATTAAGAGACTGACTCAACAAATTCACAATATCCATGTCAAACCATATATCATCAAACCGACCCACCCATTTATCCGGATGCCAGCGAATTCTCTCCTTCTTTAAAATCTCATGATACTCATCATCACTATTCGATATCAACCGATAAAACTCAACCAAGTTAGCATCCTTGCTCAAAATCAAACTAACCTGCTTTTTGGTCAAGTTCTTTTGATCCTCGAAATGCGGAGGTATGAGCGGAAGAAGCTGCGGATCACTATCCATATACTCATCACGTAAGGAATTCATGTTCACGTCTGATTTTGGTGTCAAGTACGGATCATGGATCCTCTTGTCCCCAACGTGAATGTAGCTGTCTCCCTCATCCATCAAGCCAGCTGACGTCATGGGGAATTCCCCCACGATTTGGTACTTGCCCTTATCGATGGGAGTAAAGTCGTTCCGAGTGTACGACGCCCGGAGGTCCGACGACATACGCGGAGGGTTGTTTGGTGTTTGGAAGCTGTATTGCATTTTCCGGTGTGTTGGTTTTACAAAGCTGTATCCGTTTTCCGAGCACTCTTGGGCCATTGGCGGCGTCGAGGCTCGGGAGTTGGTTGGTGTGCTCTGAGATATTGGTGTTGATTTGACATTTCGGGTATTCTGTGTGTTTGGCGTTTTGGCATTTGCACTTGTTGTGTTCGTGCTTGTTGTGTTGGTCGAGTTCATATTCATTTGGGATTCGGGGTTTTCCCCCACATTCGATCTCGAGCCAAACCTCTCTCTAAAAGCTTTCGGGGTTGGTTTCGTGTGCAACTTGTGCGATATGGGGGTTGATTTGGAAAATGACATGCTCTTCAAATCGGCCGAGGATGACGACGGGGTGGATTGGGAATCGGGAGGCATGTCGATTGCTGACATGTCGTGCATTTCTTCATTGAGGACGTTTTCCACGTCAATTTCATGATCCATTTGAATGATGATTTGGTTCACGTTGGTCTTGACACTGCTGGATAAGTTGAGGAGACGACTCTTGTTGCTTCTGGATGACGGGGTGGCTTCCTCATGCTTGAGTTTGAACTTTTTACGCTTGGGTTCAATGGGGCATGGTGTAGAGTCGCTCTGAGAGAAGCTGATTTTGCTTGCGGATATGGTGGTGCATAGTGACATGTCTTCATCGTACCCTTTTTTGCTCGATCCGGTTGTTAGTTTCATGTGCCGTATATTTCGTATTCCAGGTGTTTTCATCACCACATCCGAGGGTGACTCCGTCATTTGTCGTTTGCGTATGTTGATGAACCTTGGAGGGGAAGAGTTTAGAATGTCTTCTTTATCGTCATCACGTTGATGATTTTCTTGGATCTCATCTTCTTGATAGTCATTATAATCCAGATCACTTTCTGAATCATTGGTGATTGTCTTGTCCCCAAGAACAAACTCATCATCTTGATGGTATTCATCTTGTTGGTAATCATCTTGTTGATAATCCACTTCTGATTCCAAATGTAAGTTATCTAGTTTGGACAAGGGTGAGATAAAGGAGGAGTTGCCTTTAAAGTCATTCAAAGGGGTTGATGCCCCCGCCAATTCGATCTCCAACGGGAGGTCATATCGGTTTTTTCTCACGATTTTGGCCCTTCTCTGAGGAGTATTCAACTCGTCATCAGATACATCGGAAGAGTTTTGTTTCATTCGATACCAAGTGCTTGCTCGGTTTCTCACGGGGGCCAGGACCGGTGTGGAGCTAGCTGATGAAAAGGCTGAAGAAGTATTCAAAGTGTGCAGAACATGGAATTGTGACAGACCAGAGGCACCGGAGGGTTGGACATTCAATGTATTGGACAGAACCAGACTAAATGTAGACAGAACAGAAGGCAGAACATGAAACTGCGACAGAACAGAAGGCAGAACATGGAACTGCGACAGAACAGAAGGCAGTACATGAAACTGTGACAGAACAGGAGGTTGGAGATTGGGGAACGTGGACAATTGAAGGTGAGGTAGCATGGTGGACTTCTCCTTGGGGAGCATATATTCTTTATTGGGCAGCAAACTCATGGGCTTATTGCTTTCCTTCATTTCATTTTTTGTTTGTTTGTATTTGGGCTGATTTCAAAACAAATGCGCTTGCCAGGAGACACAGAATTCTGCATGAATCACTAAGCGATTATGGCTTCGTCTTTCGGGAGGCCCAGTATGGTAGTTTTGCAGACGGTGATGATGCATGTGATGTGATGTGATGTGAGTGAGTGAGTGAGTGAGTGAGTGAGTGTGGGTGTGTATATGGTGTTTCTATGTTGTGTATGTTGTTTATGTTGTTTATGTGTATGTTGTATATGTCTATGTTGTCTACGTTGTGTCTACGTTGTGTCTACGTTGTGTCTACGTTGTGTCTGTTGTGTCTATGTTGTTTATGTGTCTTTTTCTGACGTTCTATGCGCATGTGTATTATGTGCTTGGAGGCA
This sequence comes from Kodamaea lidongshanica (nom. inval.), assembly GCA_030562865.1. NCBI lineage: Eukaryota > Fungi > Ascomycota > Pichiomycetes > Serinales > Debaryomycetaceae > Kodamaea > Kodamaea lidongshanica (nom. inval.). The sequence goes on from JAKUAJ010000104.1 coordinate 68,314, forward strand.
TGTGTTTTGGCTTGGATGAATTCGCAGCCATGCATTGTCGATTTCGCGTTTTGAGTGATAAGTTGATTTTAGTGTGGGATTGAATATTATCTTTATAAACTAACGAGCGAAGCGAGTTAGTTGATTTCTATTAGCTCTCACTAACGAGCGAAGGGAATTAGTTGATTTCTATTAACTCTCACTAACGAGCGAAGTGAGTTAGTTGATTCCTATTAACTCTCACCGTACTAAACGAGCTGATTCAAGACTTTTCTTCGTTTTCACCTATGAAAAATCACCATACCTCAAGTGATTTGAAGCAATTTATACAGTGCTGCAAAGTAGTACTATGAGTGCTTCATATTAACTTTGCAGGTTTATGGTGCTTCATATTGACTTTGCAGGTTTATGGTGCTTCATATTGACTTTGCAGCACTATAATGCTTCATCTTGACTTTGCAGAACTTAAAGTACTTCATATTGAAAGTCCTTGAGAATTTCCACTTGAACCAGTACGAATTTTATTAAATATACTTTATTATACTCAATTTTTTATAACTAGTACTTTGCTCATATGTAATGAGTGTGAGAGAGAGCGAAACGAACGAACGAGTAAACATTTTAAGCAAAGCGAGTGAGCGAACAAAGTGAGCAAAAGAGCAATGTGTGAGCAATTTGAGAGAAGCGTATGAATGGAGTAAAGTAAAGGAGCTGATTCAAGAGTTTTGTTTATTTGGTTGTTTTTGTCGTTTTGGTCATTTTTGTGGGTTTTGTCGTTTTGATCATTCTGGTTATTTTGATCATCACACCATACCAACTTGATCAATCTTTTATTCATTCATCTCTTTTATAAGTCATAGAAATTAGTATCGGAACGAGCGAAGCGAGTTCGTGAGTTCGTGAGTTCGTGAGTGAGTTCGTGAGTTCGTGAGTTCGTGAGTGAGTGAGTGAGTGAGAGTGAGAGTGAGAGTGAGAGTGAGAGTGAGAGTGAGAGTGAGAGTGAGAGTGAGAGTGAGAGTGAGAGTGAGAGTGAGAGTGAGAGTGAGAGTGAGAGTGAGAGTGAGAGTGAGAGTG
>JAKUAJ010000105.1:0-69262 GCA_030562865.1 Kodamaea lidongshanica (nom. inval.)
CTCTCACTCTCACTCTCACTCTCACTCTCACTCTCACTCTCACTCTCACTCTCACTCTCACTCACTCACTCACTCACTCACACTCACTCACTCACTCACTCACTCACTCACTCACTCACTCAATTTGAAGCGTAATCTTTGATAGGCCTTTGTGGTTAAAGGGTCTTTGATTTTGTATTGAGCTACAAGATAATTTGTACGAGGATGTGCTGTGTGATTGAGGGTTCCAGAACTGCAAGCACTATTCAAGACAGAATGTGCATTTTTCAGCCATTTTGATGGGATTAATGCCGTTTCGCAGCAATTCGCCCATACAGCCAATTGATCCAATTAATCTGGCTTTGCTCTTCCATACAGCCAATTGATCCAATTAATCTGGCTTTGCTCTTCCATACAGCCAATTGATCCAATTAAGCTCGCTTTGCTCTTCCATACAGCCAAATCCAATTAACCTCGCTTCGCTCGTTCCAAAGCCATACAGCAAATTGATCCATTAACCTCGCTTCACTCGTTCCAAAGCCATACAGCAAATTGATCCATTAACCTCGCTTCGCTGTTCCAAAGCCATACAGCAAATTGATCCATTAACCTCGCTTTGCTCGTTCCAAAGCATACAACCAATTGATCTTGCAAACACTTACACTCTTCTTGGTCATAAACACAACACCTACAAGCTGTTGAATGGTGATGCTGCGTGGCATCATTGATTAATACTACACATAAAATACAAATTTATCACCCGTCAAGACATCCTAACAGTGCGTAAATGTCATTTTCCACCTAATGAAAGTTTGAGTCAACCATTCTTCTAGCAAACTCCCAGTTCTTAGCCTCGATATAATCATAAACAATGATCCCCAGGTGTTTACCGATTTCATTACCAAGATTACTATCAAGGATAGCAATGGAAACTTGTTGTGGCCAACACAGAGGGTCGAAAAAGTTGGAACCAGAGGTAAAGTTGATAAACAATTTGTCATCATTGTTATACTCTCTTGCTTTCCTACTCATGTTTGTTACATGTTCGATTTTAGTTGGGAAGTCTTCAGCTTTGTTAACTTCACAGAAATCTTGAACAACGAAATTACCTCTATCGTCATCGGAGGTGTTGTAAGACCATTGAGATGCTTCGAAACCGAAGTGGTTTTTTCTATCTTGGTTGTTCACATTGAATCTTCTAAATAAGATAACCTTACCTCTTGCGTCACCGAGGCGAGGGATGTCAGTGTTCAAATACCAACGATCCTTATTTGGTTCAATGTAGTCTTCCCAAATAACGTTGGCGAATTCGTCTGCATCTTTATTCCAATCCTCAGAACCTTCTTGTTTAATGGATACAATAACAGTCTCACTAGGATGTTTAGCCAAAAAATCATAAACTTCTCCCAAGGTCTTGGTTAATTTCACTGGAGCAATAAGACGAACTGGGAATCGTCCATGAAGAACCAGCAAATCTCTTCCCTTTTCTCCTTCTTTGGAGAATAAATTACCAGCACGAACATCCAAGAAACGAACCCCATGTTCCAATTGTTCAGTCACACTTTCCCCTTGACATTGCACTGAAGGAGGTGCCAAATGACAAGCGGCGGAGTTGTGTGTTCCTGGAATGGACAACTTGGTGAGTTTTACGTTATCGTCTATTTGGCTTAACCACTTGTCGTATCTGACCATTTTCGCTGGGGGTTGTGTTTATTTTTTTTTTTTAACCTGGAGATCCTTTAGAGAATTTAACAGATCTCCAAAGCTTATATATGTATTTATACATAACCCCACAGTGCTTATTACTAATGACAATGTGACAAAATAGGCTAAATTGGGCCAAGCTTACAACCAATTCAGAGGTTGTTATTTGTGACAACTTGCCTGGCATATGCCTGGCGTAGGTCCACTTATGACGTTTGTATTGTTCGAGGTGCTAAGGAAATGATTGCTATCGATTACTCTTTTGGTAATCAGAATAAGGTTAGGTTTCTATTGTTTCAATTTCACGTGGCCTAAGTGTTGACCTCGGGTGTTGGTCTGTAGAGTACACTTTAGGTAATCATTGTTATCGCTCTGTATTATCGCTCTGTATATTGTTGTATCGCTCTGTATATTGTCGTATCGCTCTGTAGCCTTATGGTGATGCATTTAATTAACCTCACAAGGTTCACACTAATGTTAACTCACAGTGTAGATTACGAGTATTTTCGCGAGCCACAACATGATATCTTTTGAAAGTGGTAATTTTGCCGATACTAAAGAGACAAGTTCTATTATGGCGGCAGGGGTTTCATAGCTTAGATTCAAAGACTAATCATTATCATTTCTTATATCAGATGTTCCATTCGTATATCTTCGCTTATATGCAAATGCTGTAAAAATTAAGCTTTATCTGGGCAATTGATGTGGATACTAGAAAACAATCACCTTAAAGAATTTGGTGCGTTACAAGTAATTGGCTTGGTTTTCAACCTCAAGAATCACCTTTAAAAAATTTGGTACGTTACCAGTAGTTTGTTGGTTTTCGTATCCTTTGATAGGTGGATGCTGTACGCAAAAAGATAGTGAAGGGTGCGGGTTTCGAACCCGCGCGGACAACGTCCAGCAGATCTTAAGTCTGCCGCCTTAGACCACTCGGCCAACCCTCCAATTTCTGAGATCTCCAAATGGCTGCTTTGTCAGTAGCTCAGCCAATAAAGACAGTGCGAGGTTACTTGTTTCAAACAGGTACCATGTCAGTACTAAGAATTAGTTACGAGTAAAGGGTAGTCAGGAATAAGAAATTTGCCAAGAATACTTTTTAGTACGTTTACAAATCACATGTATAGTGTCACAGTGGCAATGCAAAGGTACCTTTGGAATAGTTAACATCACTCATGCACTGACTCGAGTACACACTCACGAACGAACGAACGAACGAACGAACTCACGAACTCACACACACACACACTCACTCACTCGTAACACATGTCTTGCATTATCTGTGTAATGAACGCGAAAAGTACTAACGATGGTTAAAACATGACATTCAGTTCATTCAGTTGATATATCATACAAATTAAAAGATAAAACTCTTTTCCTTTTTGGTATCTTTTCTGCATACTCTTTGGCAGATTAGTCACATAGGTTAAGATGTTTTAGGATTACAGTACGTTCAAATGGCTTACCAATTATACGTTTTATCATACCAATGTAATTCTGAGATAACCAGCTGAGTGATATAGAGTGTACCGATTTCCCAAAATAATACTGCGAAGTTAAAGCAAAATTATTGTTCATAGTGCTGCTTCGCAGTATTAAAGTAGCATTATTGTTCGTGCTGCTTCTCAGTATTAAAGCAAAATTATTGTTCGTAGTGCTGCTTCGCAGTATTATTGTTCGTGCTGCTTCGCAGTACTATTCGTTCTAGGCCTCATTCACTTCTTTACTACACATATACTCTAACACTTCTTGACCATACCTACACTCATAGCACTGCTTCGCTCTTTGCATAAATCCACTATTGAATATATAACAATTAACATTGAATGATGCACATTCTGTTATGGCCTTGAATACACTTCTGGTCAGCTGATGCTTGTTAACTTGTACCAACCATCTGAATCTGATGCTTGTTATCTTGTACAAACACATCCATTCTTTGCATAAAGTTGAGAGCTTTCGAGCTTGGTTAGTAAACAGGAACAGATTTCTCCCTGGACATAACAACTCACTTGATATCTTTTTCTCGTGGCTCCATCGATATTAAAAGTTGCGACGAAATCAAAAAATCGACAACTGCAGGACTCGAACCTACGCGGGCAGAGCCCAAAAGATTTCTAATCTTTCTCCTTAACCACTCGGACAAGTTGCCTTTATTGGGTTCGTGTACGGCACCTAAAGTCAGTGGGCGTCCATGCTATCTTTCGGTAATTGTATCATCGATACCGAACAAACACGATAAAGATCAGCAATCCTTTTGTACCCTTGACTTATAGACCTTTGAGGTATCCCTTTACATATCCGATCGTCTTTACGAGTAACGTGCATGGGGATAATTATATGCCGGGTATATGATTATTTAGCCCAAGTTGGAATGTTAACCCATGGAATGTAAATTCCAAATGATAACCCACTCGAAATGTCAACCCTTAAATGTTAACCCTTGAATTTTAACCCAGCATCAGTTTCGTTCAGCCACGAAATTCGTTTAAACAAATTTACATTCAGTACACGTATAAAGCCTTTGGTACACAAGCGGGATGTTGTAAAGTGAAATTTTTAGGTCCGTCCTGATGCATTAGATGCAAAACTCCATACGATCCAGAAAACGGTTACAATAACCATGTAGGTGGTGGCGACAAGAAAGTACAATAACCATGTAGGTGGTGGTGGTGGCGACAAAAGTACAATAACCAATAGATGGATTGCAGTAATCGAGAAACCACAAACCAATAGAGCTGCAGTAGTCGAGAAACCACAAACTGCTGTAACGTTTATCGATATGTTGAATCCTATAAATAGAATTCATATTAATCTATTTTTATCCACACACAAAAATGTTCAATTTGTCAAGAATCCACATTTTCACATCCATTTGAAATCGTCACCATCCAATAATACCCCTCTCTGTATACACTCCCCGATAAAGCTCTCACAAACGATACTGGGGATTTTGGAAGTACCACCTGACTGATTGAATTCCAACGAAGCAGCTAAGAAATTTGATATTTTGTCAACTTTTTCAATCGCAGTAGATTTACCCACAACGACATACGAGCACGTTGAAAGATCCGATTGAGAGCCTCCGAATCGCTCGATTCGGGAAACAATCGATGGTGTGCATTCCAATAAATGAAACCCTATTCCTTTGAAAAGATAACGTAATGGAGGGGTTTCAACCTCTTGTAAATATTGTTGCTTGTAGTATTCGATTTCATCTTTAGGCATTTTAGGTGTAATGATATCCTCAAATTTGGTGTGCACGATAAAACTGTCACCAAAAGCATCTGTTCGTAATAGTTGTAATAATGGTAGTTTTACCAGTGAAAAGACAAAAAGTGGTTCCAAAGGTACAATGGCCCCACGATTAATACACTCAAAAATCCATCGTGGGCGAATCAAGTCGATACCTTGAGACTCATAAACCTTGCAACTTGGAAGGTTTTTGTCGGTGATTACAATGCAATGGTTTGATAGGGAGTTTGTGATTTGCCCACCATGTTTTTTTATTAGAGTAATGATTTGAAGTTTTGTGGGGGGGTGGGGGTCATGTGGGGAATTCCTTTGTAGTTGATCTTTTGTGAAGGATTGCTTGTGAGGGTTGTGTGTGAGGGATTGCATATGAGGGTCTGTTGGGGCTCGCTTATAATGGTCATCTATTGGGGAATTCCTTTGAAATTGATCATTTGTGAGGGTCTTCTCACTTCTTGTCGTCTTCATATCACTCAATACTAAAAACTCCAACCCTTTAAATACTTCACCAATCGTTCGAACCCTCTTCACCACTTTCTTCACTGATCCACTTCTCTTTCGTATCTTATTTTTACCTTGATCCTTGTTGAGATCTTTCGAATATTGTTCCTTTATAATCATGTACTCTTGATAGGAGACACATTCAGCATACAGCTTGTCATCCCGGATTGACCTACAATATAAATTGTGAAGGGTACAACCAGTTGCATAAGTTTTTTCGAATGCTCCAATGAAGATCGATCTAGCTTTGATTTCCAAAACTATGGAATCTTGAGGGTCGATCCAAAAAAATGGTTTTTTGGTACCGAATCGAATATAATCTGGTGGTGGAGACTTTTTGATGTCAATCCATTTATTCGCAGTTAACCGTTCAATTTTATCGAATTCTTCAACTGTAAACCCATTTGCAACAGTACAAAAACTAAGAAAGTCACCTGAGGTCTCACATTGAAGTGCACACATGTACGAGTTTTTAATGGCGGGGATCTTACCAATGACAATCAAATCCAAATTCTCTCCAAACTTCTCTAGATATTCCGGTTTCAATTTAACCCAATGATACAGTCTGGATGCTATGATATATTTAGATTGGGGATGTTTAATCATGATTCCTTCACTTCGACTTGATACAACCTTTCTCATACAATTTCTTATGTCGTCTGAAGTTGAACCTATAGTGTATGGTAAGATTTCTAATCTATGAGGAATTGGATTAATCACATCATGTAAGATTTTCTTTCTGAAAAATAAAGGATGATGAGTCAAATCAATACCATTAATATGTAAGATATCAAATACCAAGTAAAATGGGTACGATTGTTGTTGTTCGTATTGATCAATGGTTGTAAATTGTCTTACACTTTCTTGTATTGCCAGAGATTTTAAGGTTCCAAAAGGTAGGATAGCTTGTCTAGTGTAATCCCAAGCAACCATTTCACCATCCAAGATGATCAGTTTAACCTTGGGATGAAATGCCTTAGTTAAATGTTTAGTTAAGGAACCAAATGAATAATTTTCTCCATATAAAAATGAATAATCTTTTAGACGTCTCAGGTAAAATTTGAAGGATTTTGAATCGGATAAATGAAGTAACATTCTATCACCATCCATTTTCTCTTCAATAAAGAATTTATTGATTAACTCCGAATACATTGATGTAAGTTTAGAATCCATTGGTAATGAAAAGTTAAAGTCTTTAATTAATTTATCATAGTTTTTATTCAATTTCATTGATAGTTGAGGTTTAAAACGATACCCTGGATTCAATTCTAACTTTTTCTTATCGATACGAATAGTTGGGTCCTTCAATTGATCAAAAGTGAGGTTCAAATCATTACAAATTTTGAACATGGCAGGGGCATCTGGATGCCATGATTCCAATAAATTGTTTTCAAACCTTTGTAAGATTGAATTTTTTAAAACGATTTGAAGAAACCAACGAACTTCATTCACTCCAAGTGAATCAATAATTGGTTTAAGAATTTTAACTTGATCTTCACTTGATTTGATTAAGGCCAATTTATCAAGTTGATCATTCAAAAATGAAACGGTAAATTGTTTGTATTGATAAGAATCAAGTACTCTTCGGTTTGCGATTATTCTAGAACATCGAAGGGGTAGATTTCTTAATTTAAATTCATCTATATGAAACCGTTTTTGAATATGATATTGATGCTTCCAATGATAAAGAACTTTCCAATCCTCCAGATCTTTAGGTATATTATACATTTTCACAATCAATCTTGCTAAAGTATAATCTTTAATATAATAAAGACGTCCAGCCTTATCAGGACAAATCAAACGAGAACTGGGATAGATGTTCAATCCGATATGAGTTTTAAAGGTTTTAATGAATGAGCGTATGATGTATCTTTTCTTATCCAGAATGGTTTTAAAGTCACCTAAAGTATCATGAGATACCCCATCAATCTTATCGAAAAGCTCATCAACAAGCAATGTGAATGTGGGTTCTTGGATATTAGACATGAACGCACGAGCGAACGAACGAACGAACGAGCGAAGCGAGAGAGTGAGTGAGTGCGTGAGTGCGTGAGTGCGTGAGTGCGTGAGTGCGTGAGTGCGTGAGGACAAACGAATGAGCGAGCGACATGTCAATGACAAGGTTATGGCAAGGACTAATGGCAAGGACAAGGTTATGGCAAGGACATGTCAAAAACAATTATGTGACAAGCTTATGACAAGGTTATGACAAGGTTGTGACAAGGTTATGACAATGTCATGGCAATCTCATGACAAGGAGGGCACCTCATATCAACCAAAGAAACTCATTTTATGTAATTGTACATGGTTTGCCATCAAATAGCAACAGTATAAATTTCACACGTGAGTGACAGATTGTTTGTAATGGTACATTCATGTTTGATCACACGTGAGTGACAGATTGTTTGTAATGGTACATTCATGTTTGATCCAGAAATAGATTTCAATTCTGTGGCAACCGTTCAGGGATTGTTCGGAATTGTAAAGGTTGGTACGTTCTTGTTAAGCTGTTAAGCTGTTAAGCTGTTAAGGTGTTAAGCTGTTAATCTGTTAATCTGTTAATCTGTTAAGCTGTTAAGCTGTTAAGCTGTTAAGCTGTTAAGCTGTTAAGCTTTTAGTTAAAGCTTGTGGTTTATCATAACCATATTTGATCAAAGAGATAATCACCCCAAGTTCACCCCATAAAGAGAAACTTGAACCAGGCGTAACACCAGGCGTAACACCAGGCGTAACAATTTGGTGAATTCAGGAGTAACAACCTCATAGCTTTACGATCTTTATATCTACACAAAACCATCAAACTCCGCCCCAGCCAAGTGCTTGTATACTGAAGAGTTTATATCTCTCCCTTTTGTGTTGATTATAAATAAAAGCAAAAGCAATTTACAGTCGGAGTATATAATGTGATTGCTTCCCTGAGAGAAGTTGAGGATAAGTGACATTGATATGAAAAAATCTTATCCAATTCCCTTACATAACCAAATGAATGGTGAGGACAATCAACCTCAAAAAAACCATAGAACTCCATCCCCAGAAAACGTTGAGTCAAAATTAGGTAGAACCCCATCCCCAGAGAGACACTTGAACGCTGAACCACATCATACATATCATTCACGTACTTCATCAATGTATTCTAATGATAAAAATCCACACAAAATCAAATCAACTCCAGCAACGTATGTTAGACATTCAAGGGTTTTCCTGCAAAGTGATTTTTCACTTGGTGATACAAACACCAGTCCCAGCATTTTAAATCAACTTCATGCTTCACATTCAAATCTCGAACCTGCAATGTTACCAATTGTGAATCTAATCAATGCTCAAAAATTAAGAACATATGTGTTTGGACATTTTCAAATCCCCGGTGAACTTAATCTGGGAGAAAGAGTATGGTTTGAAGTTGAAGGGAAAATCTCGGGTTCGGAGTTATCAATGTGGAGACCTTCAAATGATGAATATATGGTTGAAAATGGTAATACTGAATTTTCACCAAAGTATATCAATCTAATTGATGCGAAGATTGAATTAGTTAATTCATGTCATGTTAAAGTAATGACCGATTTGAATGAAAAAAATTCAACATTTATTAAATTCTTTACAGAAAATGATTGTATTGAATGGGTAAGTGCAATTAATTTACTGAAATTTGAATATAAATCATTAAATGAAGCATTTACAGCTGTGGTCTTACTGACTAAAGTTACTCATCTTTATGATAAACAACTTTTACTCTCTCATAAAAAACGATTTATTCATATGGAATGGTGTAATATGAGATTTCCTCAAATTCTGGGTAAATGGTTAAAAGTATTCGTTGTTGTTAATCCTCAAAATTCAAAGAAATTAGGTTCGATTGAAGTGTATTCGAATGACAAAATGAATCGGAAAAATTTAATTGTCTACATATCCAATGTTAATCATATCTATAATGTTTATCCAGAACATGCAAATATGATTGATTTCAATTCACTTATGAAACTTGATGGTGAAATTTATGTTTCAAAAGATTATCAACATTTATTTAATTATACTCAATCTCAATCAAAAAAGAGAAGATCATTTTCTTCAAGTCCTAAAGTTTCAACTACTCCAAATGGTCGTCCATTGCTGTTTTTTGAAAAAATCGAATCTCCAGTGATTAGAAGTAGAAGTAATAGCTCTTTAAGTATGAGCTCATCATCTTCATCTTCAAGATTAGGTTCAGATCTTCAACGTTCAACCCTGCAATTTGTTAAGAAAAATATCGATTCGTTTGTTTGTGCCGATTTTCTTTATTTGATGCCAATCACTCATCCAGGTGTTCCCGTGGTTGAAACAATGATTCGTATGATTATGCATATTATTGATGTTTTTCAATTATATGGTAGACCTGAAAGATTCTCAAGTGATAAAACTGATTTAAAATCAATGTTATTTGCTTTACCACTGTTACCTCAATATCAATATTTAACCCTTGAAGCTACTTTTGATTCAGTGGCTTCGGCTTTCCAAACTGCAATGTCTCAATCTTGGGCCGATGAAGATTGGTTTATTTTATTCAGATCAACAATCAAAACCTTTTATAACAACTCTCAATCAACGTCCTATAAAGGTGAAGGTGACATTGGTGAATTGTTTGATGAATTGGAATTTTATGAAAATCACATAACACCAAATGAGCCAATAACACAATTACAATCACCACCTGTTGAAATTCCAAGCATTGCTGTGAATCTCTATGATTATGTCTCCAAAGATGATAATGAGGAGGTCTCAACTGAAACAACAAAATTTGATACCTCATTTGATCCAAATATACCTTTACCATCTCCAGTCAATGCACTTTCAAATGCAAGTCTGACGTCTCCACCTGTTAAATCATCTCAAACTCCATTGGGATCTCCATTGGGATCTCCACTTTCAGATCCTTTGGTCCCTTCAGCATTACCAAGCCCTTCCATAGATAAAATCGGTACTTTTGCTTCCCCTTTACTTGCATCCGATCAAGTTGGTGTTCAGAACTTGTCTGAAATTTTAACTCAATCAAGAAACTTGCTTTCTGATCCCTTTACCAATCAGAATTCAAAAACCTATAAAAATGATGTTTCAATTCCAAAAATATTCGAAAATGATTCACCAATCCCAAAAACTTTTAATGATTCCAGTTCAGAAAGTTTTGAAAATGATAGCCTTGACGAGAGTTTTGATGTCAAAAATAATGATTCTCGTGTTAGAGTAGAAGAAACTTTAGCTTGAGCGAGTTTGGCTAGCTGTGCTAGTTGTGATGTGTAAATGTTTATGAATATACGAACAACGAACGAACGAACGAACGAACGAACGAACGAACGAACGAACGAACGAACGAGCGAAGCGAGTGAGTGAGTGAGGGAGTGAGTGCGTGATTATGCGTGAGTATGAGTGAGTGCGTGAGTATGAAAGAGTGAGTGCGTGAGTAGGCGTTATTATGAGTGAGTGCGTGAGTATGAGTGAGTATGAGTGAGTCAGTGAGTGCGTGAGTATGATAGAGTGAGTGCGTGAGTATGCGTGATTATGCGTGAGTATGATAGAGTGAGTATGATAGAGTGAGTGCGTGAGTATGCGTGAGTGAGTGCGTGAGTATGCCTGAGTATGAGTGAGTGCGTTCCGTGAGTTCGTTCGTTCGTTTGTTCGTTTGTTGGTGAGTATCAAGCACTCATAGTACTGCTTCGCAGCACTATTCGTTCGCTCGTTCGTGAGTGCGTTTTTGCTACTCACGTTTAATCATGAAAATCAGATTAGACTCCAACACTATTAGATTGAATTTGAATCAATATTAAATTAGTATTGAAATTATAGATTTGCTCAATCAGAGATTTCTCTTGGCTCGTTCATTTGAATATCAAACTCTTGATTGTCATATTATTATTTTAAAAAACAGACGAACGGACGAACAGATGAACAGATGAACAGGTGAACGAGCGAACTCAAGAGCTCACGATCGAGCGAAAGAGTGAACGAATGAACGAACGAACGATCGAGCGAACGAGCGAACGAACGAGCGAACGAATGAACGAACGAACGATCGAGCGAACGAACTCAGGAACTCAAGAACTCAAGAACTCATAAACTCATAAACTCATAAACTCACTCACGAACTCACTCGCTTCGCTCGCTCGTTCGCTCGTTCGCTCGTGAGTTGGCAATCTATACAACGCTACCAATGAAACCTCACTTGTTACATCATCGTCACGTATCTGGTTAACCAACTATACACATTCTCCAACTTCACCCAAGTCGTCCACATGATCCATATGGGCCAGTCTGAAAACAGAGAGGTGTACGAGTTCTTGGGTGTTCTGTGCGTCCCAGAGATTGGTATGATGTAGACTACGACTTTTGAGGCTTGTGAGTTTGATAATTGAGTGGACGTTGAGGTACATTGGGTAGATTTAGAGGTGATTTCTAAGGAATAACATTAGATGGATGTTGGGGTGAAATTCCTGTGCGAACGAGCGAACGAGCGAACGAGCTAAGCGAGAGAGTGAGTGCGTGCGTGCGTGAGTTCGTGAGTTCGTGAGTTCGTGAGTACGAACATTATGTCGTTCGCTCGTTCGTTCGTTTGTTCGTTCGTGAGTATCTAGCACTCATAGTACTTGTTCATTTGAATATCAAACTCTTGATTGTCCCATTATCATTTTAAAGTATAGGTTTATTGGCAAGTTCATAGGCGAATTGATAGAAAACTGCTGCGAAGCAGCACAGGAACGAAGCGACTTAAAATGTATGAACTGATGCGAAGCAGCTTTGGAGCGAAGCGACTTGATAGAACGTAAACTGCTGCGAAGCAACTTGATTGAATGTACAAACTGTTCTGATTGTCTAAATATTCAACACACTCCTCCAAACACTTAAACTTTGCACTATTGTTGATATCAGTTGCCGAATTCCATCAAAAATTCTAGACAAGTATTAAAGAAAGCTTAATCATAGTTTTAATCAGTAACAAAGAAATCAGTAATATGAGTTTGTGAGTGAGAACAAACGAGCCAAGCGAGTTTGTTTGGTGTAATCCGAAACAACTTACACACTGCAAGTTGCGGAACTGAAGAGCGGTATGATAAGACATACCATAATGACAATATTGTGTGTACCGAATATAAAACTTTCCCAATAGCTACTAGTCTAAGAATCCCCATGGGATTCTAGCCTATTAGCCTGTGGAAGCTGATAAGCTTACGAGCGAAGCGAGTGAGTGAGTAAAGAAATCTCGAGGGGACGAGTATGTTATTCTATGGTTGAGTCAGCTTGTCGTTCACTACTCACTCATTTCACCACTTTACTGGGATAAAAATATGGTGTTATTTATTGAGTTGTAGTGACCAAACAGATCTGACTTTGGTAGGTTAGTCAGGTGGGCGAGCAAACACAGTCAGGAACGAACGAACGAACGAACGAACGAATAGTGCTGCGAAGCAGTACTATGAGTGCTTGATACTCACGAACAAACGAACAAACGAACAAACAAACGAACAAACGAACGAACGAATAGTGCTGCGAAGCAGTATAATGAGTGCTTGGTATCAACGAACGAGCGAACGAACGAACGAACGAACGAACGAACAAATAGTGCTGCGAAGCAGTACTATGAGTGCTTCATACTAACGAACGAACGGCTGCAAAGCAGTACTATGAGTGCTTGATACTAACGAACGAACTAACGAACGAACGGCTGCAAAGCAGTACTATGAGTGCTTGATACTAACGAACGAACGAACGAACGAACTAACTCACAAACTCGCTCACAAACTCACGAACTCACACACAAACTCACTAACTCACTAACTCACTCACAAACTCACTAACTTAACTCACACATATTGAGTTGCGGAAACGAAGAGCGGTATGAATTTTCATACCGTAATATATTGTCTGTACCGAATATAAAGCCTGCCCAATAGCTATTATTCTGAGGATCCCCTTAAGATTCTAGCCTATTAGCCTGTGGAAGCTGACATATTCGCATTCAAGTATACTAGTCATAGGACTGTTTCGCAGCACTATTCGTATTCGCATTCATGACAAGTATATTACTCATAGGACTGCAGTACTGTTCGTATTCGCAGCACTATTCGTATTCACATTCAAGTATACTACTCATAGGAGTGCAGTACTGTTCGTATTCGCAGCACTATTCGTATTTGCAGCACTATTCGTATCCGCATTCATGACAAGTGTTGTGTTTCGGAGTGGCTACGTCTAGTTTTTAAGACTTACTTTTGTTTGGTAATGTCTTCTTCCGGAGATGTAGGAAGAGAAACACGACCACAACATACAACGCGATGGAGTATGCTATGGTAATAGTCCCCCAAAGAGCTGGGTTTTCCAAGGTAAAGCTTACTATGGGGCCCACTTGGGCGGTCCAGTTATAAAGGGACATGATTGTTTTCAAGTAAAGTTTTCTGGAGATGTTCCAGAGGTCAACATTGTCAGCTGATGAACCCGCTGTATGCGTGGTTCGGAAATTGTTGGGGTTGGGATCAGTGGGAATGGTAATCGTTGCCATAGTCAAGTAAAGCATAGGTACTGTCGCATTATATTCACCAAGCATGGGTGAGTATGTTAAAGTTAAATCATGGTCAAGCAGCTCTATCCTATTGTTAAAACGGACGTTCCATTCACCAAAGATCGGAGATTGCCGACGTTTGATTGCGGACAACTCGATTTCTAAGAAATGGGAGATGAACAAAAGGTTCACAACAACGAAGATGCTACTCAATGCGCCTGCCTGAACGATGGCGTAAAAAGTAGCGGTTGTGTCGACCTCCATGTTGTGGTTCGGAGTGGCTACGTTAAGTTCTTAAGACTTACTTTTGTTTGGTAATGTCTACCCCAACGGAAACAATCCCCGTTCAACCCCAAACTGACTCAACAAGTACTGCACCTTTTCCGAAACCAGTACACGTTGAAGCCAAACCAACCCCATCACCGATCCCCGCAGAGTACCTACATGCAACGTTTCATCCGCACGAACTAGAGGGTACTCATGGGTATCCTGCTGCAACACCCCTTCCAATGAAGATAGAGCTTTCAAATAAAGACTTCATAGGGCGCAGCACTCTCGCGCTTGCCTTTATCCGAGCTGAAAGGGCAGACCCTTAATTCGAACCGATCAGTTGCTTCGAACAGCTCTACACAGCCTGTGTAGAACACCAGTGGTGTATGACGAATACGATTAAAGAGAAACAAAAGTGGCTATTGGATTTCACGAACCACCAACAGGTGGCATACTTTATCTTAATGGAAGGTTTATCCAGAAAAGAAGTGGTAGCCAAGACCGAGTGCCAGTTTGAACAGCTTTACGCCAGCACATGACCACCAACAAATTATCAGGAACTAGTACGTTTGTTTGGTCAGGTGGATGCAGCACCATACCTAGGTATGGTTTATGAGTGATTGCTGACATCATCACACCAGCAATCTCTCACTGGCCGACTTTGTCAAAGGAATTCGATAAACTTGCGAGAAAACACACTAGCTTTACCAAACTTCTAAACAACTTGGACGTAAGTTTGTGGCAATTATGCGACAAGCTGATACCAAAACGTCCGATAAACCAAAAGGCCGTTTCTTGTTCAACCAGCAAACGGATACAAACCCCAAGGCTCAGGAGGACAAACAGATTCACAATGACAAAGAGCCTCCTCTTGGTTCAACTTCATATCAAATGCAGGTATGGGGTAAGAATCCTGGAACGTTCACTTCAGGAGGACTGTAACTTCTCAATTGAGAAAAACTTCAGCCTGGCGCGACATAACATACTGCCAAGAACCACGATGAAACCCTTCGTGGTTTCAGGTATTGGGGCGAATGGCCTATCTGGTGGGTTATCAACCACGAAAAAATCCCTCGTGGTTTCAGGTATTGGGACGAATGGCCTATCTGGTGGGTTATCAACCACAAAAAAATCTTTCGTCGTTTCAGGTATTGGGACGAATGGCCTATCTGGCGAGTTTTTGGTTAGGACAATAAAAGTGATAACCTCCTACAAGCGGAACCGCCAGTGGAATGTACCCCATCCTACCGAACAAAAGTAAGTCTTAGAAACTAGACGTAGCCACTCCGAAACACAACAACAAGTATATTACTCATAGAAGATTACTATTCGTATTCGCAGCACTATTAGTATTCGCATTCAAGTATGCTACTCATAGGACTGATTCGCAGCACTATTTGTATTCGCATTCATGACAAGTATGTTACTCATAGGACTGTAGTACTATTCGTATTTGCAGCACTAATCGTATTCACATTCAAGTATACTACTCATAGTACTGCTTCGCAGCACTATTCGTATTCACATTCATGACAAGTATATTACTCATAGGACTGCAGTACTATTCGTATTCGCATTGAAGTATACTACTCATAGTACGAACGAACGAACGAACGAGCGAGCGAAGCGAGTGAGTGAGTGAGTGAGTGAGTGAGTGAGTGAGTGAGTGTGAACGAACAAAGTGAGTGAGTGTGAACGAACAAAGTGAGTGAGTGTGTGAATAGCGAATTCGGTAGATTCATACAAACCAGTGAGTGAGTGAGCGAGTAGCAAACTCTTTTGATTCGAGAGTAATTTTTATGATTTCAATACTATTTTAATATGAACTCTGTGATATCTATGATGTCTATGATGTCTATGATCTCCATGACTTGGACGATTTCTATGAAAAGCACTCACGAACTCACTCACGAACTCACTCATTCATTCACCTAATATCACGCTATATTGGGTGTTTCACGAGGATGTAAATGAAGATTTACATGAGAATGTACATGAAGATGTATATGAGCTTGAAACGCCATTCAGCCCAAAGAGCCAACCCTTAGATTCTCATAACCGGAAATTACAGCTAACATTTTATTAACACTCCACCGAGCTCTGGCAAAGCCACAGCTAACAACAAACACTCCGTTTGCTCGCTCATTCAAGTGACTAGCATACTCTTTGATTATTATCAGAAATCATAAGAAAATACTTGAAAATTCTCTCACAATCTCTCACTTCCCTTAACAAGAGACTTTGTTACGCTCTCTCAAAGCATTTCGATAAATATTCATCATTAAATATAGACAACCAATCTCTTGCTTGCACGTAACTCTTAAAACGCCTCTCGAGATCCTGATGAGAAATTCCGTGGAGGTTGAGTAACCACCATATTGTCCGTTCAAAGCGAAATGTAAGAGGCTCTCAAACATCCATTTCGTGAGAATTTCGCACTTTTTTGCAACAATATAGGCGAAGAAGTGAGAGTTGAGTTGGGGTGTTAAGGTGTAAGGTTAATAGATAACAAGTTGGTTTATGTGATGTTGGTTTTTGGATGTGATATCCAAATGAAGAGAATTCGCTAACTCAGTCACACGCTTGCATTCTCCTTCTCCACTTTGCCGTCGTTGTCTTTTCCGTTACTATTCGTATTCACAGCACTATTCGTATTCATATTCAAGTATACTACTCATAGTACTGCTTCGCAGCACTATTCGTATTCACATTCAAGTATACTACTCATAGTACTGCTTCGCAGCACTATTCGTATTAGATTTCAAGTACACTACTCATAGTACTGCTTCGCAGTACTATTCGTTTTCGTTCATATTAATTCTTATTCATTCTATTTATTCAATTCATAATTATTCCTTCTTTACTCTTCTAGGACTCTTTGGTACCCTTGCTACCCAATACAACCCAATTGCCGTAATTATATTAAACGCAATAAAGGCAATGAAAATACCGAAATTCCTCCATCTTTCACTATAAAACGAGTGAACAGACTGCAAAAACAAATTGGTTGATTTGATGGTACAGAACTCACAGTTTGACATTGCATTTTCATCAGTCAAATAACCACCAAAAGTTGAAATATATGAAGACATATATTGTCCACATGTTTGACCTGCACGTGGTGAGAATCTAAGTAATTCTGTAGATGAACAAGTCACTTCATTATTTGCAATACCAACAGCCAACACACCTTGAACCCAATATGTTAAAGGATTAACTCTGTACATAAAGATCCAGAAGCCAGGTAAAAATCCAGGTCCAGCCAAAACACCACAAAAGTTCAAACACATTGTAAATAACAAAGTTGCCAAGTTGGCGGCATTTGCTTCCAATTCAATAAAAGAAATACACAAATGACCCATAGTTGAACTGTAAACGTAGAAAGAAGTAATGAATAACCACATCAATGCACCACGTTCAGCCACACTATCTGTAGGAACAGCATTTTCGTATAAACCAAGAGGGTAATACCAACAGAAGAAACCAATAGTACCAATCACAACTTGATAAGGGATTTCCGAAGTGATTTGAGCTGAAATGAATGCAAACCAACTGAAAGTTCTTGAAGGAGCTTCTCTAGTTTCATAAACTTCTCTTTGAGTGACATAATATGGTAACATTTGTTGGATCAAAGTATTAAATTGAATAGTGAACATGAAAATTGAGAACATTTGATTTTGCATACCTTGTTGAGATAAATCAGCCTTAAAGAATGAAAACCCATTGAAAAGAGCACTTGAAACGGTCAAAAGAATCTTTGAATAAATGTAACCAGGAGAACGCCAGTTTTGAACGATAACCCTATGAGATGCAATAAGGTATTGTTTCCAAAGTGGTGCAGCAAACTTCAAGTGAGAATCAGGATTTTCATCTTTAGGAATTTTAGACAATTCAACTTCCATTTCATCCAAAGTTGAACGAACTTGAGCATATTCAGTAGAATTCTTCCAAACTTCATGATAATCTTGATTAGCTTTAGAACCAGGAGCAGCACCAACAACTTCCAACATCCATTCAGCTGGATTAGCTTCTGGAGGACATGGATGAGATCCATACTTTTCGAAATATTTAATCAATGTATCACAATTCTCACCTAAATCACCAAAGTAAACCGTCTTACCACCTTTTTGTAAAAATAATAAACGATCAAATTCTTTAAGTAAATTAGCTGATGGTTGATGAATAGTACACAAAATAGCTTGACCATGATCACAAAGCTTTCTCATTAATTTACAGATAGACCAAGCAGTTTGAGAATCCAAACCCGAAGTTGGTTCATCCAAAAATAAAAGAAGTTTAGGTTTAGCAACCAATTCAACACCAATGGTTAACCTCTTTCTTTGTTCAACATTTAAACCTTCACCAGATACACCAACAAGGGCATCAGCATAAGCAGTCATTTCTAATAAATCAATAATATATTCCACATAACCATTTTTTTCAGCAATTGGAACACTACTTGATTGTCTTAAATGAGCTGAGAATCTTAAAGCTTCACGAACTGTTGAAGCTGGTAAATGTAAATCTTGTTGTTGAGCATAACCAATTGATCTTTGGAATGATGAATCCAATGCTTTACCATTAACCATACGAACACCATCTGATATAACACCAGTAGTTACTCTTTCAGATAAACAATTAAGTAAAGTGGTTTTACCAGCACCTGAAGAACCCATTAAAGCAGTCAATTGACCAGGTTTAACCCAACCATCAACATGATTTAAAATGGTAAGATCATCAGATTTGATTTTAACTTGATATGTTAAATCTTTCCAATGGAAGGTTTCAGTTGAAGCTGGTAAAGTATATTGAGATGATACACTTGTACTTGAATTTTCAGCATCATTAATATCTGAATATTTAACTTCTTCACTGATGTCACCAGTTTCAACATCTGCCACCTTTGGTTTTTGTTTCTTTTGTAAACGTTTTTGCTTTTTAGTTGCCAGTTTCAAAAATAATGTAAGTTCACCTTTTTGCATTGCACCTTTATTTGTTTCAGTCAAGAGGATATATAACCCCAAGAACACAATTACGAAGGCCACTGAGATCCCCCAATTTCTCCATTTATGGGAGTTATAATATCTGTAAGCTGTTTCTAAATAACGACTACCATTAACGGTTGGAGAACCTGGAACTGAACCAACAGCATTACATACTCTTTGAGATGGTTCAATATCTTCATAACCTGGTCCAAAAGGAATAAATGAAGAACATTCAAATTCACGATTATCAAACTCACTTGCCATTAAAGCTTCAAAGATATAAGCAACTGGATTGATGTAGTTGATCCATCTTGACCATCCTAACATATCAGGAGTTGGGATAATAAACCCAGTGAAGATAACCATAGCAATCAATAAAACAGCAGCTGGAGTCATTGCACCCGCCAAAGAAGTTGAAACAGCTCCCAAAGAACGGAACATATGTGACATAACCAATGTACAAGTTGCACAAAGTAACCAATAAAAGAAGAATCTTCCAGGAGTTCTTCTAAAGTTAACCATAAAGTAGTAGACAAAATTGAAACCAACAGACATACACAACTTGACAGGTAATTCTGTGATGATTCCTGCTAGAGCATCAGCTGAAGGTCTATATAAGGCATATTTTTTATGTTTTTCAACGATTGGTCTAGCTTCGAAAAGGGACATGATTTCCAAAAGCGAGGCAAAAGCATTGAATAAAACGGCGAAAAACATAGCTGCACCACGATAATAAAACGAACCAGTTGTTTGATCTAAATTGTAGAACACTGAAGACAAAATGAGACCCATAACAACTTGACCAAAAACGGAGAAGATTGGAATAGAAGCATCACCTTTCATTCTTAAGATGTTTCTAGACATGATATATCTCACTTGCATTGGGAAAGAAACGGTATAAGGGGATTTTGGAGAGATATGGTTTGATTGTCTAGCGACATGAGATTCATGGTAGGATTCCTTTTGAGAATCTTCTTTGAAATGAGCTTCAATACTTTTAACAAGTGAAGTATATTCCGAAGAAGCTTTCCAATAAGCTTCGAACTCTTGAGGAGTTTTTGGAACCTTTGATTCATAACCTTTGAGTGGGATTCTTTCAGCTGGATTAGTTAAAGAGGTTAAGAAATCAGCAGTTGTTTGTCTTTGAGGACATTCCCAACCCATTTTAATAAAGAAATCTTTAGCACGATCAGCTTTACCATAAAAGATTTGATACCCTTCATAAAGTAAAGATACGTTATCGAAAAGATCATAAGCATCTTGAGAACATTGATAAATAGCAATTAAAGGGGTAAGGTTTAATACAGCAGCCGAAGTTTTTAAAGCTCTAATAAACTCCAAAGCAGTTGCTGAATCTAAACCTCTTGTTGCATTGTCCCAACATTGCAAATTTGAACCAGTCAAAGAAGCTTCAGCAATAGACACTCTCTTACGTTCCCCACCAGATACACCTCTAACAAAGTCATTACCAACTTTTGAGTTTCTAGTATGAGATAAACCATAAGTTGCCATATAAACGGAAGCCATATGTTTTGCATATTGTTCTCTATCAACACCTTCACCTCTATTTTGAGGAGTTCTCATTCTTGCAGCGAAATCTAAAGTATCACCAACAGTTAAATGAGGGAAATGAACATCAGTTTCAGCAGAATAAATAACATCACCACGATGATATTTAACTATATCTTCTTGAGTCATTCCATTATACAGGATTTGAGATTCTTCACCAATATGAAACCCATAAGTATAAGCAGCAATTGATTTCAAAAGGGTCGAACAACCACTTCCTGGTCTACCAAGAACCACAGTCAATTCACCCGGAAGCATCATGGCATCTTGAGACTTCAAAATGTCAAAATAAACATCTTGAGAAGGTTTTTTGATAGATCTAATGATTTCAGTGGTATACTTTAACAAGTAATTTGTAACTGTTGGAGCATAATCTGAATCAGCACGAATCCCATAAGCACGTAAATTTCTATAAGCAACACCTAACTTGGAAGGCTTATAATAATCCGGGTCAGAATCGAATAATTTCTTCATATTTTTGACCCAACCTTTAGCGTTAAAGTTTGGACTATCTGGGTTTAATTCATCAAATGTACTTTCCAATACCGGGTTTACTCCTGGTACTAAGGACATATTTGTAAGGTATTCTTTAAGAACTGTTGCCGAGTTACCAGTTGTTGATCTTTGAAGACCATTATTTGAATCTTTGGTGAATGTTCTTGCCAAGTTTCGAATGTTGGAGGCTGTGGATGGGTCAAATCCATTCTTATCATCATATCCATGATATCTCTCTAGTTGCTCATCATCAGAAGAGTATTGAGATTGAGCATCCGACATACTCCTACTATCTTTATCTTTCTCGTTCATCTCACTCATGATACCAACCAGGGGCGATTGGCGCTTCTATATACTCGGGCTGACAAAACCGGGACTCAATAATTAATAAAATTTTTTGCTTTTGGTTACACAATATTTTTTAGCTGCACTTTTTCGATTAATAATAGAGGGACAAACTGATTGCTACTGCAATTCGGCAAATGTTTTTCGGTATCGACCAATTTCCGTTCCGCAGCCGGAGCAAATGTGAGGTAAATGGGAGGTTAACGGGAGGTGATTACTGTACAATTGTTACGGGTGTTATTGCGGTGGTTGCTACTGTTGCGGCTGCTGTTACGGCTGCTGCTTCTACTGCTGCTGCACCTGCACCTTCACTACTCTTGCCATTTCCATTGCTGCTTCTCCATTAAACAATGTAACCCGCTGGTATCCCTTATCAATAATGGATTTTAGCTTTTTCTTTTGTAGAGGCCAAAACAGGGAGCAATGTGGAATTTACGAAAACAATTGCAAATACGTTTCCAAAAAGAGGTCTCGACTTGATAGTTTCATGCTCTCCCACTCATGTTTAAAGTTCAAAGGGTTTGAGGGTTCTAGTCTCGGATCTCGGGTTGATCTCGGGTCTTTTACCCAAGGTTTTTACAAGAAAAATAATACACACACAAAAAAATACCAAACTTCTATCTAGAATCGTTTGTCATAATCTCCGACCCGATATAACTTCCAGGCTTGGTTAGGAATAAGTTTCACCCTTTCGTAATACGGTTACGGTTCTTCACCACCAGTGACCGCCACCAATGGTCACCGGTGGCAAATTCTCAGCACCCGGAAAACACAACACCCGCACCCGATGGTGAAGAACTAAACGAGAGCAAATAAAAATAACCCTCTACGAATAACAACTTGACGATGATATTCGGAGAGAAGATATTGGGAGTGGGTATTCGCAGTAGATTATATAGCTCGTTGATTCGCAGTTTATACACTGCAAGTCGCTTCGCTCCTATGCTGCTTCGCAGCGCTTCGCTCCTATGCTGCTTCGCAGCGCTGTTTATATTGTCAAACTAAACGAGAGCAATAAACTATCTCATGATGGCAAATTAAGCAACGTGACTTGTTGCCATGTGGCGGGATTTAGCTTATTAATACATTACCCATTACACAGTCTACATTCTTTTCCCTTCTGTACATGTTATACCACCTAAACGTTTTCCTGGCAGCGTTCTTGATGTGCATATGCTCAACCTATACTGATCTAAACCCTTGGAAGAATTGTTTATAACCGTTGGGTTTATGCAGGAAAGTCAACGAGTGAGCGAATGAGCGAGCGTAGCGAGTGAGCGAGCGTAGCGAGTGAGTTGAGCGAGTGAGTTGAGCGAGTGAGTTGAGCGAGTGAGTTGAGCGAGTGTAGCAAGTGAGTTGAGCGAGCGTAGCTATTGAGTTGAGCGAGCGTAGCTATTGAGTTGAGCGAGCGTAGCAAGTGAGTTGAGCGAGCGTAGCAAGTGAGTTGAGCGTAGCAATTGAGTTGAGCGAGCGTAGCAATTGAGTTGAGCGAGCGTAGCAAGTGAGTTGAGCGTAGCGAGTGAGTTGAGCGAGCGTAGCAAGTGAGTTGAGCGTAGCGAGTGAGTTGAGCGTAGCAATTGAGTTGAGCGAGCGTAGCGAGTGAGTTGAGTTTAATTATTGTATGAGATGATCATTCGCATATGTCATGGAGCGTAGCGAGTGCGTTGAGTTTAATCTTTGTTTTAGATGATCATTTGCGTATTTCATGGAGCGAACGAGCGAGCGTAGCGAGTGTTCGTTTGTTCGTGAGTTCGTTCGTTCGTGAGTTCGTTCGTTGGTTCGTGAGTGCGTTCGTTCGTTCGTGTGTGCGTTCGTTCGTGTGTGCGCTCGTTCGTTCGTGTGTGCGCTCGTTCGCTCGTGTGTGCGTTCGCTCGTGTGTGAGTTCGTGAGTTGGTGAGTTCGTAAGTGGGTGATTTCATTCGATAATTTTATATCCACCATCTGTTCAACCAGAGCGTCATGAGGATCACGGAAGTTTAGAATTAATTGCCTTGCACGTAAATATTCTATGGAATTTAGTAGTTTGCACGTTCGTATGGTATGGGTTTAGTTTGCACGTAGTGAGTAAGTGAGCATAGCTAGTTGAGTTAGCTAGTTGAGTTAGCTAGTTGAGTTTTTGAATTTATTTAATCTTGATGATCATTTGCATGTCATGGAGCGAACGAGTAAGCGTAGCGAGTGAGTTGAGTTTAATCTTTGTTTCAAATGATCATTTGCACTAATCACAAACTCATCACAAACTCATGGCTTGAGTTTAGCGTTTAGGATTGTTTAAATGTACAACCAGTCAAGTGATATGACATTGCCTCCATACAGACCAAGGTTGGTTTACAAGGAGCGAAGGAGCGAAGCGAGCGAGTGAGTGAGTGAGTGAGTGAGTGAGTGAGTGAGTGAGTGAGTGAGTGAGTGAGTGAGTGAGTGAGTGAGTGAGTGAGTGAGTGAGTGAGTGAGTGAGTGAGTGCGAACTTCTGAGTGAGTGAGTGAGTGCGAACTTCTGAATGAGTGAGTGAGTGCGAACTTCTGTGAGTGCAAACTTTTGAGTGAGTGCACACTTTCGAGTTAATATGAGTTCTAATCTATACACATTGGAAATTATAGTAACCATTGCATTAAAGAATAACTTTAATGTATTTATAACAGTATAAAGTATCAATTATCCATCACCACCACCAATCACCACCATATATTGTAGTATCCACCACCACCACCACCAATCACCACCATATACTGTCTAGTCCACCACCACCAATCACCACCATATACTGTCTAGTCCACCACCAATCATCACCATATACTGTAGTATCCACAACCACCACCAGACCCCACTCAACCACCCCACCCAGCCTTCGCCACACACCAGTTCTTATCATTTCAGGACCCGTTCTTATCATTCCAGACAAAAGACTGCACTGAATCAATTTAAGAATCAACCATTCTTCAAACGTACAACATTCTTTTAAAACAAACTACATATGAAACTAACCTTTGTAATTTGTATCGAAAACTCGCAATCTCACTCACTTGGAGTCTCACTCGTTCGATCGTGCATGAAGGCAGAGACTTTAAATGAATAGAATAAAGAGTGAGTGAGCATGAGTGAGTGACTGAGGGACTGACTGAGTTAGTTCGTGAGTGAGTGAGTGAGCATGAGTGAATAAGTGAGTGAGTGAGTGAGCGTGACTGACTGACTGAATGACTGACTGACTTACTGAATGACTGACTGACTGACTGACTGACTGACTGACTGACTGAACGCTTTTGTGACTTCGTGATTCGTGACTCTTGACTTCATCACTTCGTAAGCAATTTCTAAACGTATTTCTTTATGTTTTCTGGGAGACTCTGTATACACTGATGGGTTCTCTTGGTGGTTTTAGGTGGATGCAATGATCAAAAGTGACTCTTGAAATCCATTTTGAAACTGTACATTACTACGTTTATATCACTTATTGACTAAGGAGTATTGGTAATAATCAAACACCAATGAATTATTCGATCGCACTGAATCCTTTACATATTCGTTCTTTTTTATCAAATTATTCCCAGAATGTTAGTCTTTGCAGTACTATTCGTATTCATGAAAAGTTTACACCTTTGCAGTACTATTCGTATTCATGAAAAGTATACTACTCATAGTACTGCTTCGTAGTATTATTCGCATGCGTAGTATATTACTCATAGTACTGCTTCGCAACACTATTAGAGAATGCCAATGTCACCGCTTTTACATCTTGAGTCGAATGAATACTTGGATTACATTGTTAAATGTATGTCACTCAAACACTCGCTCGCGTGAATCTTGTGTATGGTCTCCCACTACACTACTCAATTTGCACCTTGTAGCAATGTACAGTATAGTTTGCAATGGGAGCATAAGAAATTGAGGAAAACCATCAATATTGATTATAAAAGATCTATATCCAAAGACGTGTTGTTTTGAAGGAGAGAGCGACAACTTGACTCTTGTGGAGTGAGACACTATTTAATGTTGGACAACACCACACATCCTAGCAATTGCCATTTCCATTCATCACCGTGATAAAACAAACTAGTGACTCACAATCACCCCATAAACCTCTTTTACTTTGAACAACTCATTACGCATGCACAACTTGTCTAATACAACCTTACTGTTCTTCTCAATCGAATTCCTGCACATAACTGACTTGGTTGCAAAGTCCAATGAAAGCTAGCCCACTTATCTTGAAAGTCGTTCGTTGATTATCTTTGGGATATCGTTTGTTGGTGATTTTGCAAAGTTCACTACTGATCATGGTTAATCATAATGGGGTTCTAGCCTTTGGCATGTCCGCTACATAATGTGAGTGTCGTTTGTTCAACCCAATAGGCAATGAACCCTTGTAGTACTAAAATATATTCCAAGACACATTTATATTGGTGAGTAATTTGCCGATCGAACGAGCGAGCGAAGTGAGTGAGTGAGTGAGTGAGTGAGTGAGTGAGTGAGTGAGTGAGTGATTGAGTGAGTGAGTGAGTGAGTGGCAAACGAACGAGCACAGTGCGTGAATGAGTGAGTAGCAAACTCTTTTGATTCGAGAGTAATTTTTATGAGATCAATACTATTTATGATGTCTATGATGTCTATGATGTCTAGGATCTCCATGACTTCTACGTTTTTGATCTCCATGACTTGTACTTTTTTTGATCTCCATGACTTACACGATTTTTATGTTCTTCTTATGTTACACACGATCTCCATGATTTACATGTCTAATGGAACAATCCTCTAAGGAGGCCATACAATCACTGTAACGTACTATAACTAGTTCCTATCAACTCCATACATTGTCTCTGATGGATTTACGTAGTGTTGCTTGTGATGAATTTAACAATTTAGCATTTTATTCATATATGTTTCTGAAAATCGTCTAACTCAGTCACACTTACACTTACGCACTCGCACACTTACACACTCACACTCGCACACTTACGCACTTACACACTCACACTCGCACACTTACGCACTCACTTACAAACTCACTCACACATTCACCCACACATTCACTTACAAACTCACTCACTCATTCACTCACACATTCACTTACAAACTCACTCACTCATTCACCCACACATTCACTTACAAACTCACTTACAAACTCACTCACTCACTCACTCGCTTCGCTCGTTCGTTTGTTCGCTCGTTCGTGACTGACGACTGATTGACTTGTTGACTTTCATGCTGACAGTGTGTTATTACGTGGTTTGTAAGTAGACTTTTATATTGGGGCTCATGAACAATTACCGTCAAATACTCACGAGCCTGCCACTAAAAGCACCATACTAAACACTTCAGTTGTCATTTTTTAGAGAGATTACTGGTTGTGGTGGTTACCCAATCAAATGTTCCAAGCGAGACTCAAACGGCACAATCGTACCAAATAGATTGGCCACCTGTACACACTTTTTTAAACCAATACATAGATTAGATTTTGCTATGTCAACCTGTACGGTATAATCATAGGTGAAAGGTATGATCATGAGGATATCCTTTAGATTATTGTCTCAAACACCAAAAGAGTTGCTACTCACAAACTCTCTTCGCTCGTTCTAGCGTTCTTTGTACCATCAAATCTTTGTATTGACCGAATATTGACTCTATACACATTGCTCGAGTGCATTGCGTCCCCACAAACATCAAAAAATGCTTGATAACATGTCCATCATTATTAAGAGTGAGTAGTGTAGTGGCGGACTGCTGTGAATAGTACTGCGAAGCAGTACTATGAGTACATATGAATACGAAAAGTTATTTCTGTTAGCTGTAAATACCGGTATATTGGCAATTATGGCTTTACCTGGCTAGCTCAATCGGTAGATCATTCGACTCTTAATCTGTTAGCTTTAAATACTTGTCTAAATAAGTCGGTCTGGTCAATCTCACTCGCTTCGTGAGTTTAACGTTAGTCTGTCTGGTTAATCTCACTCGCTTCGTGAGTTTAACGTT
Source organism: Kodamaea lidongshanica (nom. inval.) (assembly GCA_030562865.1). Classification (NCBI taxonomy): domain Eukaryota; kingdom Fungi; phylum Ascomycota; class Pichiomycetes; order Serinales; family Debaryomycetaceae; genus Kodamaea; species Kodamaea lidongshanica (nom. inval.). The sequence goes on from JAKUAJ010000105.1 coordinate 27,587, forward strand.
ACAAAAGTTGGTCTAGTCTGGGCTATAGGTATTATGAAGACTATAAGGACAACAAGGACTTGCCGTTTCAAAAAGACTTGACTAACGAATACGAATACTAACGATACTAATGATACTCAACTTACCCACCATGTTAGGTCTTTGACTAATCACCACACTCACCATACTCACCATATCCACGAGCGAAGCGAGTGAGTGAGTGAGTGAGGTAGTGAGTGAGATAGTGAGTGAGGTAGTGCGTGAGTGCGGTAGTGAGTGAGTGCGTTCGTTACTTCATTCATTCGCTCGATCGCTCGTTCGTTCGCTCGTTCGTTCGTTACTTCATTCATTCGCTCGTTCACTCGTTCGCTCGTTCGTTCGTTCGTTCGCTCGTTCGTTCGCTCGTTCGTTCACTCGTTCGTTCGTTCGCTCGTTCGCTCGTTCGCTCGTTCGTTCGTTCGTTCGCTCGTTCGTTCGTTCGTTCGTTCATTCGTTCGTTCATTCGCTCGTTCATTCGCTACTTTGGTAGATTCAAACAAACGAGCAAAGAAATTCACAATTCAAATAAACATTGTGAAAGCTAATATGTATTGAAAAAGTAATATGCATATTTTATAATGACAATACAATACACTGTCATCTTCTCTCTATATTATTCTAACAAACAAATCCGCCAAAGCATTACTACCCAAACAACTCACACCAAAGGTAGCATCAGCCTTAAAAGTGTCTGTAGAAAACCTCCACCATACTCACCATACTCACCATACTAACCATACTCACCATACTCACCATACTCACCATACTCACCATACTCACCATACTCACCATACTCACCATACTCACCATACTCACCATACTCACCATACTCACCATACTCACCATACTAACCATACTAACCATACTAACCATACTAACCATACTCACCAACCATACTAACCATACTCACCATGCTCACCATACTAACCATACTAACCATACTTACTTATTGACACTCATTGATACCAGTTCATTATCATTCACATTATATCATCTTAATCCACACACTCACACACAAATTCGCTCCGCTCATTTGTTCGTTCATTTGTTCGTACGTCTTTCGCAACCAATTCCCAACAAATAGACGGCGTTCAGTACTCTTTAATGTCTGGAACAAAGAAGCCAAACTCCCAATATTATTGATGATGACAAGAACTTCCATCTTCTCTCATTATAATGTTTAACCTAGAAAATGAACCGACAGGGTTTGCTGATTGTGAGATACTATGCAATGGAAATATGAAAAGAAGACTGGTTTTGATAATGATGTATTTACTGCATGCGATAGTGATTGCAACTATGTGGCAGCTTATTGGAAAAGTCACTCGCTTCGCTCATGACTTTTTGTTTGGGTTTTTTCTTGAATGAGTTCTGAGCTCGTTTGAGCTCGTTTGAGTTCGTTGAGCTCGTTTGAGTTCGTTGAGCTCGTTTGAGCTCGTTTATTTGGGTTAGTTGAGCTCGTTTATTTAGTTGAGCTCGTTCATATGAGTTCATTGAGCTCGTTCGAACTCGTTTATTTGAGTTAGTTGAGCTCGTTTATATAAGTTCGTTGAGCTCTCTGAGTTCGTATTAAATTTTGCCTAAATATCAGATCTGATGTGAGAGTTGAAGATTCTGTTGTGGTCATACAAGTGACTTGGAACATCTCTTCTGTTAATCTACATGACATTCTCTCATGCTTTCAATCAAGTTCTAACCTTTTATATTTGTTGACCGATTAATCACTTTGCTTTAGCTTTTTGGTACAATTTCGCTCAAAACTAACAAATTTAGTTGATACAAGAATTAAGCTATGACAGTGTGTCAAAGTGGCTATTAAAAAAACCAATAAAGGTCCCTTGGCCCAGTTGGTTAAGGCGTGGTGCTAATAACGCCAAGATCAGCAGTTCGATCCTGCTAGGGACCATTTTTTGCCAGAATTATCCTGGTTGAGCATTCGAATCTTATTGGCCGGAATTTATCCTGTATGAACATTCGATGCTCATTGGCCAGAACTATCCCGAACAATGGTTGTTTTTTATTGATCAAATCTCTTCTGTCATTTACAATCCCATGTACATTATTGCATTATCAAGCCATTCCCAATGATCCCTCCTGATTCATCTCTCCATAACCCTAAATTCTTGCAAATATTCAACAAGTCAACTTCTATTGTGATGCGACGATCGGAAAAGAAACCAGGACGCGTTCACAAGAGATCTCAAGCACCCTCCAAACCTGCACGCAGATACAATTGCCGACGCGAATGTGAGACGTGTTTGATGGGGACGTGTGGAATCAAGCAGCTTGTGCATGGTAAATGGCATTGACAGAACAGAGACAGAGGGTAGTGGACGAAGGCATTGGCCGAAGGCGTTGAAATGACAGAGAATACAGAAGACATTGCAAGCAAATTGATAGAATACTTTACTTGAAACACGTAGAATATACTGGTCTACGCGTTCACAACAAAAGCACAAACACCTCTGAACCGGCAAGGAACCTGGAACGCGTCCCGGAGGGAAAGGAAGGGCCAAAAAAAAAAACTATAAAACACGCGTGAGATCCGGAAATTTAAATCATCACCCTCTCACATTATGACCCAACACACGCCTACAACCGACTTGACCAAGAAGATCTCAACCTTTGAGATGACCCACCAAGGGGAGTCGTTGACTGCCAGGCTAGCTGCTGCTGCTAGGGAAAAGGACCTTTCCCAAAACACAAGCACCCTCAAGGGAGCCCTCGTTAAGGAGAGCGCCCTCGACAAGCACTCTGAGTTTCTCACCAAGCATCAAAAACACAGAAGAGAGTTGAAACAAATGGAGAAGGAAGAGCCATTGTTGATGGAAAACAAACGTCGTTTCGTCATGTTCCCTATCAAATTCAACGAAATCTGGCAAATGTACAAGAAAGCCGAAGCTTCCTTCTGGACCGCTGAGGAAATCGACTTGAGCAAAGACATGTCGGACTGGAACAACCGTTTGACCGACAACGAGCGTTACTTTATTTCGCGCATTTTAGCATTTTTTGCCGCATCGGATGGGATTGTTAATGAAAACTTGGTGGAGAACTTCTCAGCCGAAGTCCAACTCCCTGAAGCCAAATGCTTCTACGGATTCCAAGTGATGATGGAAAACATCCACCTGGAGACCTATTCCCTCTTGATTGATACCTATATCAAAGACCCACAAGAAGCCGACTTCTTGTTCAACGCCATCGAAACCATCCCAGCAATCAAGAAGAAGGCGGACTGGGCCTTGAGATGGATTGCCGACGACGAAGCTTTGTTTGGAGAGCGTTTGGTTGCATTTGCCGCAGTTGAAGGGATTTTTTTCTCTGGGTCATTTGCCTCCATTTTCTGGTTAAAGAAGCGTGGATTAATGCCTGGACTCACCTTCTCTAACGAGTTGATTTCTAGAGATGAAGGCTTACACACCGACTTTGCCTGCTTGTTATTCTCACACTTGAACAATAGACCCAACCAAGAAATTGTTGAGAAAATCATCACCGAAGCCGTTATCATAGAGAAGGAATTCTTTACCGACGCCTTACCAATCACCCTTTTGGGAATGAACGCAGACATGATGTGTCAATACGTGGAGTTTGTGGCTGATAGATTGTTGGTTGCATTAGGTAACAAGAAGGTTTACAACGTTTCTAACCCATTTGACTTTATGGAGAATATCTCATTGGCTGGTAAAACCAACTTTTTCGAAAAGAGAGTGAGTGATTACCAAAAGGCTGGTGTCATGAGCAAAGCCGAGGGTAAGGCTTCCGAGCATTCGTTTACTTTTGATGAGGATTTTTAGGGTTTATTTCTGTGTATTTGTATTATATTTGGTGTTAGGGATTGTAGGCGAACAAACGAACGAACGAACGAACGAGCGAAGCGAGTGAGTGAGTGAGTGAGTGAGTGAGTGAGTGAGTGAGTGAGTGAGTGAGTGAGAAAGTGAACAAGTGAGCGAAGCGAACGAATGGGCAAATGAGCGAAGCGAACGAATGAGCAAAGTGGATGAGTGAAGCGAGCAAATGAGCGAAGCGAACGAATGAGCAAAGTGGATGAGTGAAGCGAGCAAATGAGCGAAGCGTACGAATGAGCAAAGTGGATGAGGGAAGCGAGCAAATGATCGAAGCGAACAAATGAGCAAAGCGAACAAATGAGCAAATGAGCGAAGCGAACGAATGAGCAAAGTGGATGAGGGAAGCGAGCAAATGATCGAAGCGAACGAATGATCGAAGCGAACAAATGAGCAAATGAGCGAAGCGAGCACATGATCGAAGCGAACAAATGAGCGAAGCGTACGAATGAGCAAAGTGAATGATTGAAGCGAACGAATGATCGAAGCGAACAAATGAGCGAAGCGTTCGAATGAGCAAAGTGGATGAGGGAAGCGAGCAAATGATCGAAGCGAACGAATGATCGAAGCGAACAAATGAGCGAACGAATGAGCGAACAAATGAGCGAACATATTAGCGAACGAATGATCGAACGAATGAACGAACAAATGAGGTTTGATACGAGAATAATTGTTATCGTTATAAACTTATAGGCCTGCCAGGTTACTGACAAGCGGTATTAACAATTTATTAGGTGATGGAGGAGCTATAGATAACTCCTGTGGTTGTTTGGAATTACTTTCAGGATGTGAATAAGAGCGTTCGCTCGTTTGTACTCACCACCGAACGAACCATTCAAACATCAAACAATATCATTAGTGAATAATTCTAGAGCATATAGATGATGTTCCGAACTGTTCAAGAATCCAGGGAATTATATTCATCTAAATCAATAAGTTATAGGAATTACACATACATAGAATCCACTAACGAGCGAGCGAGTGGGTTCGCTCGTGAGTGTGTGATTGAGGGTCCTGGCAAAATTCATTAGAGTCCAAACGGTTCAAACCATCTGAGAGTATATAGAGGGGACCCCCTTTTAGAAAAGATAGTAAATACATTGTAACACAACACTTTTATGCTTAATTCCGTTTGGTGTGCCTTCATTCCGTACCTCCTAAAGTCACGTTAGGGATATGTGTTTCACTAAGAGGTTAGTTCTCGCACTATACCCAATGTGAAGTTCATTACAATGAAGTTTATTACATCGAAAATCATTACATTGAAAATCATTACATCGAAATCATTACATCATCTACTCAATCAAACCTTTAAACAATCTTTACTCAAATCTTGAAATCAAGATTCACCCTTCATTCTTATTGTCCTTCCTTATTGGTGATTCACTATTGGTGATTCCATATTTATTCCACTCGCACTCACGAACTCAAGCATTTGTTACTCACAAAGTATTTGCTACTCACGAACTAAAGTATTTGCTACTCACGAACTCACCCAAGTATTTGCTACTCACGAAATCACTCAATTATTCGCTTCTCACTAACTCACTCACACACTCACTCGCGCACTCACGAACTCACTCGCTTCGCTCGTTCGCTCGTCCATACATTTAGTTATAAACCATCAAGAGTTTATGTGGGTGATCAAGCAATTCGTTAAGCTTTCAATCTTGTTAAACAGCTAAAGTGCAAGCATAGCAAAGCAACTCAGACCAACAACACACGTTGGTTTAGAGATGTGTTGAATGGCTCTCTTCTTGAAGGGTATGATCTGATATGATTTATATGAATTCTATGAAAAAGACAAGAGATGTAAAGGGATGGACCTTGAACGAGTGTGTGAGTGAGTGAGTTCGTGAGTGAGTGAGTGCGTATGAGTGAGTGTGAACTTATGAGTGAGTGCGAACTAATGATGTAGATAAGGGAAGTCGGCAAAATAGATCCGTAACTTCGGGAAAAGGATTGGCTCTAAGGGTTGGGTGCGCGGAACGAATGGTGCTGCGAAGCAGTACTATGAGTTCGTGAGTGAGTGAAATTGCGTTCATGAGTGCGTCAGTTCGTGAGTTCGTGAGTGAGTGTGTGAATGTGAGTTCGTGAGTGAGTGACTTCGCTCGTTCGCTCATTCTCACTCACTCACTCACTCACTCACTCACTCACTCACTCGCTTCGCTCGTGAGTTCGCTCGTGGACCTTGGTGTTCACCAGAGTGCCAAGTGAGGGACCTTTAGAAAGGTAAGCCACCAAAGGCACTATAAGCATTTGCTGGGGCACATATACATAAGTGTAACTAACAATGCCATACATGGCAAGTTCAATCTTCATCAAAAATATTGCACAGTCTGGTTCTGCTACATGGGTGTAAGATGACGGCATTATTGGTCAATCCAGTATGGAGAATCAAACCGTTAAAAGGATTTCATTGTAGAAGAGTTGGATTAAATTCTTAGGTAAAGTTGCTATGAAGGCTATGAAGTTGCTATGAAGTGGCTGCAAAATGACTACCAAACGGCTATCAAATGACCACGAAATGCCTGCGAAATGACTGCGAAATGACTGCGAAATGACTGCAAATGACTGCGAAATAACTGCAAATGACTGCGAAATAACTGCAAATGACTGCGCTCTCACGTGTACTCTTGACTCTTTTACCTTTGGTATTATATAACACCCAACAACCAGAAAACTTCTTAAACACCAAATCGGGTTGCTAAACAAGATTTACAACCAGGTATGAACTTGAATCGCGCTCACTCACTCACGAGCTCGTTCACTGAGTGAAATCAGTGGATATACGTTTTATGTTTGGTATGCCGTTTGGTATGCCGTTTGGTATGCCGTTTGGTATGCCGTTTGGTATGCCGTTTGGTATGCCGTTTGGTATCCCGTTTGGTATCCCGTTTGGTATCCCGTTTGGTATCCCGTTTGGTATCACATTTGGTACACCTTTGGTACCCGTTTGGTATCACCTTTGGCTAGAGCTCACTTGAGTTCGATGATTATATGTAAGAGTGGTTTGTATCAACCAAAGAATTGACAACCAGAGAGTTTGGTTGGGGTTAAAAATAAACACTTTTCAAAGACACTTTGGCGTTTTCTAAAAGAGTTAAACATTGTTGGTTCTGATTTGGAATCTCAATTGTAGTTTAAAACAGGAGGTGCTAACAAAAAGAGTGAGTTTCACAGCAAAGTGAGTTTCACATATTTTCAAACTCGCTTGTTCACTTATCAAACACTACATATACACCATCAAATTAATCTTAAAACGAGCGAAGCTTGTTACTGTACACTAATGCTCCTATACATTGAGTGAGTGAGTGCGTGAGTGAGAGAGTGCGAACTTTTGAGTGAGTGAGTGACACACTTCTTGATTCGACAAACGAGCGAAGCGAGTTTGTACTATGCTCGTTGGTTTATTCTATTAATCTGGATAATCTTGATGAATATGATTTAAAGAACAAACGAACGAGCGAAGCGAGTGAGTTCGCTTGATTTTGTTTGTTCACAATCACGAACGAACGAATGTAATCACCAACTCACCAACTCACTCACTCACTCACTCACTCACTCACTCACTCACTCACTCACTCACTCACTCACTTACTCACCAACTCACTTACTCACTCACCCACTCACTCACTCACTCACTCACTCACTCACTCACTCACTCACTCACTCACTCGCTTCGCTCGTTCGCTTCGCTCAACCTTGGGTACTCAGGGTCACGTAGTGCTCTTTTAAGCTTGGGTCAACCAATCCATCAACTTGTATAACATTATGCTAAACCCAAGCTTCCTGAGTAATTAAAGAAAAGATGATTTTATTGATTAAACAACCTCTCAAGTTGAGTACACCGAAAACCTCTCAAGTGGACTTTAAATGAATGCTTTGTGAAAAGCATTTGTAGGTGTTTCAATCAAACAATCATATTGGTAATAGTTCTTGAATCACTAAAAACTCGCTTGGCTCGGGACTCTTTAATAGGTTATTCTTGTATCAATCCAAACGCATTGCTCGTCACTCATACGTCTTCTGACAACTAATGGACCAAAGGGAGGTACGTTAGTAACTTTTACGTCTTTTTCATCACTCACATCTCATTCGCTTCGCTCCTTACTCATACATTTCATCCATCACTCAATAGAAATGGCCCAGAATTGACTGCGAAAGGACTGAAAAGAGTGTGAACAAACGAGCGAAGCGAGTTTGTCAGTGAGTGTACGTGTTTTTCGGACATGTGTACGTTCTGACATGTATATTATCTCGGACATGTTGATCACTGTCTCGGACATCTTGTTTACGTTCTGACATGTTGATCACTATCTCGGACATGTAGATCAATATCTCGCACATCCTGTTCACTATCTCGGACATGTAGATCACTATCTTACAAATCTCAGTTGTCTTCCTACACTCCACGCACTCACTCACAAGCTCACTCACTCATTCACACTCAGACATGCACTCACACTCAGACATGCACTCACACACAGACATGCACTCACACACAGACACACACTCACACACAGACATGCACTCACACACTTACAAACTCGCTTCGCTCGTTTGCTCAAGTCACTATTTCATGAAATTATAAACGAAGCTCATTCTAAAGTTCAGATATCATCTATTGTAGATTATCATTCATTTCGATACGAAATCAACTTAAGCTGAAGACAGACTGTTGATTATAATAAAATTCATAGAAATCAAGTATTGAGTTCTTTTCAACAAACGAGTTTGTTTTCCTTTACTCCTTTACTCACGAACGAGCGAACGTAGAAATCACTTTGTTCGTTCTCACCCACATGGTTCGTTCTCAGTGAGTGCGAGTGAGTGAGTGAACGAGTGCGAGAGTCCGAGTGAGTACAAGTGAGAGCTTGAGAGCAAAATGAGAGCGTGAGTTTGCGAGCAATCTTCACAGTCATATTCCAAATAATAAGATACTACACCAAAACAACACATTAATCATTGATTGGTGCATTCCAAAACAACTCATGAATATTGAGTTGCACTTATCATACCAAACTTTGTCACTCAGTCAAAGTTCGCTACTAGTCAAAGTTCGCTAGTAGTCAAAGTTCGCTACTCACTCACTCACTCACTCGCTTCGCTCGTTCGTTCACTTGACTGGTATTCATAACTACGTTTTCACCTAGAAGAATCACTTGTTGACCCAGATGGTGAAGACAAGCCAAACAAAATATACCTTGACCAAAGAGTCTGAGAAGTTGAAAAGACCATGTCTGGTGGAATTGATGAAGCTTTGGCTTTTTCCACACATTTTGGCCGAGATAAACTAGTGATTCAATCCTAAATCCTGTGAATTTAGTAAAGTTGTAGATTTTTCAATGGAGTATTTCTGATCTAATAAAATTTTCATGTCTGAGCTACTGATGGATTGAGACGTAGTTGATTTTATTCTCCGGTTCTTCAACTCTTCATCAGTTCTCCATTTCTTCAGCTCCTCGGCTCTTCATATCTGCATTGAGATTTGTATGAGTTTGTAGAGATGACTTTGTTACGAAAACGCTAGTTTGTTCAATCAGAAGAATTGGCTACTCACCAGCGTTTGTTCAATTAGAAGATTTCGCTACTCACCAACGTTTGTTCAATTAGAAGAATTGGCCATTGACTCACTCTCGCTCAATCAGAAGAATTCGCTACTCACTCACTCGCTTCGCTCGTATGTTTCGCTCGTTCGTTTCTGCAAATATGAGTTTGCACACCTCTTGTTCATAATCCACAAGTCGCCTACAATTGCATACCTAGCTATCCAAAATTATCAGCCAATGAGTTCAGTTTCAGCTTTAAAGAATACCTTTTGCACCATACGCAATGCTTGACTGGTTGAAGGAATACACTTTTCAATTAGAGAAATACCTCAGAAATACACTTTTCTTATCAAAGGTGGGAGTTTAGTGGTATACTATATGAACAGTATACGAACAGTATACGAACAGTATTGTCAGGTATCAACATGGTGCTACAATACTATGGGAATCACCTCTAAAGATCCATACCGCAAAAATTGAACTCACGCTCAAATCAAAGAGATTTGCAACTCACTCACGCACTAACGAACTTTGGTGATGCAGACCAACAGAAATCCAATTGATAAGTTAACAGATATATTGTATTATTGATAAGCTTCAGATATGCGTTCTTAGCTGTCTGGACGATCGTGTGAATTACATAATCGATTACTCTATAACGCTCGTCCTGTAATTGCTTAATCAGAGAGATGATAACCCAGACCTGTTCTGAAAGTCAATTCAATATGAAAAGTATATTAGTGAAATGATTGTGTTGGTGATTTGCCGCAGTCAGTCAGAGAAGTCAGTCAGAGAAGTTATTCAGAGAATTCAGTCAGAGAAGTTATTCAGAGAGGTCAGTCAGAGAAGTCAGTTAGAGAGGTCAGTTAAAGAAGTCAGTCAGAGAGGTCAGTCAGAAAAGTCACTCACTCACTCACTCACTCACTCACTCATTTTTGCTACTCACTCAATCACTCAAAAATTCGCTACTAACTCACTCACTCCCTCACTCATTTTGGCTACTCACTCACTCTCACTCATCCACTCACTCACTCACTCATTTTTGATACTCACTCACTCACTCTCACTCATACTCACTCACTCACACTCACTCACACTCACTCACACTCACTCATACTCACTCACTCACACTCACTCATACTCACTCACTCATACTCACTCACTCATACTCACTCACTCACACTCACTCATACTCACTCACTCATACTCACTCATACTCACTCACTCATACTCACTCACTCATACTCACTCGCTCCGCTCGTTCGTTCGTTCGCTCGTGGATGGTATAAATTAGTTCAAAAAGTAGCAATCAAACGGCTAACAATGTATCCTCATCCAAACAAGCGAAGAGAGTTTGTAAGCTCTTTAGTGAATTATGCAAACTCGCTTCGCTCGTTTGTCGGTCGTTTGTAAGCTCCTAAGTGAATTATACAAACTCGCTTCGCTCATTTGTCGGTCGTTTGTAAGCTCTTTAGTGACTAAAACAAACTCGCTTCGCTCGTTTGTCGCTAGTTTGTCGCCGTTCGTCGCTCGTTTGTAAGCTCTTTGAGATGATTTTCATATGCATACACCATTCTAGTACATTTATCATCCCTTAAACGAATCTTATAAGCAATACATCTGCGTAGATGGGCACGTTCAAGCTGTTAACAAAATGATCCAAGGTAACCTTCAGGGTATTAAAAACGTATTGCTGAAACCAACTATATGAAAGACTGAACATTTGCAGCTTTATATAATGATTTTCCATCTACATCTTAACTTTGACCTCTTGCCTTGAGAGTGTACCAAATTTATTGGCTGCGAAATTGCTTCAATAGTGCAACACAGTCAATCAGATTCACAAGATGTGATGGGGTTGTTAACATTGGAATCTGGAACCAAATGGCAAGAAACAAATCAGGATGACAAGGAATAGATTAGGATAGCTGGTACCAACCATTCACGATATTCATATCCATAATACATTTATTGTATAGTATTATTCTCTATATCATAGCAAGCCTTTACATGTAATCATTAACACAGCCCTCCTCAACAATACAATCACCCAAACTATACAGACAATCCCCATGTCAAAATCTTATGTCATGAAGTAACCTTGTCTATAATCTCCACATCTCATCACTCGAGCCTCACAAAAAAGTATGGCCAAAGGAAAGAATAAAACGTCAGAAGACAACACATCCAAGACAAGGATATCGAATGGACACAAGGCCAAGCAGCATCACATCCGTAAAGGGAGGCAGGAGTCGGCCCCCAGTTCTGTGGGTGAGGACAAGTTCCCAGTAAAGTTGGCCATGTGGGATTTCGACCATTGTGATCCCAAACGATGCTCTGGGAAAAAGCTCGAGAGGTTGGGACTTATACGCAATATGCGTGTTGGGCAGAAGTTCCAAGGGGTTGTTGTATCGCCCAACGGGAAGGGTGTTGTGTGTCCTGATGATCGGGAGATTGTAGAGACGCAAGGAGCTGCTGTGGTGGAGTGTTCATGGGCACGTTTAGACGAAGTACCATTCAATAAGATTGGGGGGAAGAACGAACGGTTATTACCATACTTGGTTGCTGCTAACCCAGTCAACTATGGGAAACCTTGGAGACTTAATTGTGTGGAGGCATTGGCTGCATGCTTTGCCATTTGCGGACACCTTGATTGGGCAGATCAACTCTTACTGAATTTCTCATGGGGGTCTGCTTTCTTAAAGATTAACGAGGAATTGATTCAAGTTTATCAGAAATGTACTGATCTGGAGTCTGTCACCAAAGCTCAAGATGAATGGTTGGAGAAGATTGATAAGGAGGCTAAGGAGAGAAAGTTGACTGGTCAATCTGAAGATGTATGGATGATGGGAAATGTGAATAGAAAGGATGATGAGGAGGAGGATGATGATGATGATGATGAGGAGGAGGAGGATGATGAGGAGGAGGTTGAGTATGATAATCTTGGTAATATAATACTGAAGGTTAAGAAGATGAATAGCGAAGAGTCAGATGATGAAGAATTGGAATATGATAATCTTGGTAATGTAATACTGAAGGTTAAGAAGTTGGATTTAGATAGCGAGGAGTCTGATGAAGAATCGGAAGAGGATGTCGAGTATGACAGTCTTGGTAATGTTGTGGAAAAGAAGAAATAATTCCAAAGAGAAGATATGAGTTGGTAATGTTGGGTTATTTAGATTTACTGGCACATTTAATGACAGATTCTATATAGTGTCAAGATCTGTTGTAAATATAAATATCAAACAGATGGTTAAACAGTGTGAAAGTGCGTATTATACACTTGATTGGCTGCGAAAAAAGTGAAGAGCGAACCAACGAGCGAACCAACGAGCGAAGCGAGTGAGTTTGGGAGTGCGTTTGGGAGTGCGTTTGCGAGTGAGTTTGTAATAACCGAGAAAACATTTTGATATTTACATCAATATCCGAAGCAAGTGAGGGGGAATACTTGCAGTGAAGCGATTTGTTTGATGATGCAAGAGAGAATAAGCGAGGGTGAATCTGCAAAGTGAATAAGCGAGGGTGATTCTGCAAAGTGAATAAGCGAGGGTGATTCTGCAGTGAATAAGCGAAAGGTATTCTGTAGAGAATAAGCGAAGGAGATTCTGCAGAGCATAATCAAAGGCAATGTGCAAAGAATAAGCGAGATGTATCTGCAAAGAGTAAGCAAAGGTAATTGTGCAACGAAACGACAGATAAGCTGTACATCTCTGCACGAAAGTTAACTTTTCAATACGAAATAAATAATTATATTCAACTACTGTAAAACACAACTAAAGCAATGTGGGCATTCGGGTACATCTCGCCAATGCAATGATAGTAAAAGATATGAAGAATAATAAACATGAGAAGCGTTTAGGTTTTGTTTATTATGTTTGACATGCAGGCTTGATGCCAGGGGATTCAGAGACAAAGGTTGATCAAACGAGCGAAGCGAGTGAGTGAGTGCGTGAATGAGTGTGTGTGTGTGTGTGCGTGAGTGAGTGCGTGCTTACATTAACAAAGCAAACCTCTGCATACAAAGAGAATAAACACATGTACACACAAAGAGAAGCGTGGATTTGCATAAAGGCACACTGGGGTTATCAATTGTTTATTTGCAGTGATTGCAGCGTTTGCAGTGATTGCAGCGTTTGCAGTGATTGAAGTGATTACAGTTATCGCAATTATCCCAGTGACTGCAGTTATCGCAGTATCGCATCGCAGTTATCGCAGTATCGCATCGCAGTTATCGCAGTGATTAAAGTCATATAAATAATTTCGCAGCCATTAACCTATTGTAAGTAACTAATCTAATAAACAAAATGAACATTCAAGCAAACATTCACACTTTACCATTAAGAAGGACAATTCAAACCTATACCAATTTTATTCCTTTTTATATGTTCATCACACTGAAACGTTAATATAACCTCCTAGGAAGTTACCAAATCGTTAACAAACACCATGAATCACCACTTACATCTTATTCACTCGCTTCGCCATTACGAAGATTATAAGATTGGAACATCACTCACTCGCTTGGCTATTACGTTTACAAGATTATAAGATTGGAACATCACTCACTCGCTTGGCTATTACGTTTACAAGATTATAAGATTGGAACATCACTCACTCGCTTCGCCGTTAAGTTTACAAGATTATAAGATTGGAACATCCACTCACTCGCTTCGCTCGTTCATGTAGTACTACGTTTACAAGATTATAAGATTGGAACATCACTCACTCGCTTCGCTCGTTCGTTTCGTTCGCTCGTTCGTTTCGTTCGCTCGTTCATGTAGTACTCCCCAACTTCAACATTTTTTAGTGCATTTGAGTCATACTCATACAAATATGGGAATTCAAATAGCTATCGATCGTGGTGGCACCTTCTGTGATGTAATAGCCAAGATTCCCAACCAGCCAAACTACATCTTCAAGCTACTCTCCGTGGATCCCCAGCACTATGATGATGCCCCTACTGAAGGGATCAGAAGAGTTCTAGAGAAAGCCACAGGTGAAAGTATACCCCTGGACACCAAGCTCAAACTTGATCAAATTGACAGTATCCGTATGGGCACCACCGTGGCCACCAATGCTCTTCTCGAGCGTAAAGGTGCCGAGGTCCTCTTGGTAACAACCAAAGGTTTCAAGGATGTATTGACTATCGGCAACCAAACGAGACCCCACATTTTTGATTTGACAGCCAAAAAATTGGGTCACTTGTACAAACAGGTTCTCGAGATTGATGAACGTGTCACCATAGAGGGATTTTCTGAAGGAGGTGGTGTTAAACTCCTCCCCAAGGAAGCACATGATGAGAACGTGGTGAATGGAGTGGGTGGAGAGTCTGTTAGAATTCTCAAATCACCAAACTATCATCAAGTGGAAAACGACTTGAATGAAATCTACAACAATTCAGGAATCAGAACCATCGCTCTATGTCTTTTGCATGCCTACACATATCCTGTTCACGAAGAAAAGATTGCAGCTATTGCCCAACGTATCGGATTTACAGTCAGTGTCTCACACCTCCTTCAGCCAATGGTTGGGATGGTGAACAGATGCTCTTCCACTGTGGCGGATGCATACCTCTCACCCATCATCCACACCTACATTCACAACTTTGCTAGTGGCTTTGAAGGCGGCTTGGAAGCTTTCGGTAACAAACTTTTGTTCATGCAGTCCAATGGGGGGTTATGCCCCTGGTACAAATTCACAGGTCTAAAGGCAATTTTGTCGGGTCCGGCAGGAGGAATGGTTGGATTCGGCCAAACATGCTACGACTCGGACCAAGGCAAAGCTACCATTGGATTCGACGCAGGGGGCACATCCACAGATGTCTCCAGATACAGTGGCAAGTTGGAGCACATTTATGAAACCATTGTTAGTGAAGTGAGCTTGCAGACACCTCAATTGGATATCTCAACGGTTGCCGCAGGCGGAGGGTCAATGCTTTTTTGGAAGAACTCAATGTTTGTCGTTGGCCCGGAATCGGCAGGTTCGGACCCGGGTCCTGCATGCTATCGTAAAGGAGGTCCATTGACTGTAACTGATGCCAACCTATTTCTCGGACGACTTTTACCAGAGTATTTCCCAAAGATATTCGGCCCCAATCAAGACCTACCATTGGATTATGACATCACTGCGTCAAAATTCCAAGACTTAACTATGGAGATTAATAACTCTTCTAACTTGAAGCTTTCTCCAGAGGAAGTTGCTTGTGGGTTTTTGAAAGTGGCGGTGGAAGCAATGGCTAGACCAATCCGTAACCTCACAGAAGCAAAAGGTTTACATACTTCCGACCACAACTTGGCATGTTTCGGAGGGTCAGGGGGGCAATTTTCCGTGAGTCTACTGAAAAATTTGGGTATCAAAAACGTTGCTATACATAAATATTCATCTTTATTATCAGCTTATGGTATTCAATTGGCCGATATTGTGATTGAAAAGCAATCACCGGCATCAATTGTGTTTGCAAATGATGTGTTTTTGAAAGCAAAGATAGATGATTTGGTAAAGGAAGCTCGATTGGAATACAAAAATCAAAAATTGACTTTCGGCACTAAACTCGAAATTCTCTTGAATATGAGGTTCTCGGGATCAGATACTCATTTGCTTATTCCGTATGGTAATGAATCAGATAAACTCTTTATTGAAAGGCATAAAAAAGAGTTTGGATTCATATTGGATAGACAAGTACTTGTTGATGATGTACAAGTTTTACTCATTGTGGAGAATCCAGATAAGCAAACCATAAATCCATTCAAAGAGTATTCTTCTTTTGAAACTTGCAATTTAAGAAGGGCCAATCACTCAAAGAGAATATTCTTTGATGATTGGGTTGAAAGTGATATCTTTGAGTTGTCAATTTTGAAGATCAAAGACGAGATTAAAGGACCGGCAATCATTATTGATGACACTCAAACTATTTTGGTGGAACCTAATTCAAAAGCTATAATCTTGAAGGATCACATTCTACTCGTAGTTGATCAAATCAAACCTAAGGATATCTCAACTAGTCTGGTAGACCCAATCCAACTCTCAGTGTTTGGGCATAGATTTATGTCCATTGCAGAGCAAATGGGAAGAACACTCCAACAAACGGCGATTTCAACCAACATCAAAGAAAGGCTCGACTTTTCATGCGCTTTGTTTGATAGTGCGGGTGATTTGGTTGCAAATGCACCTCATGTTCCTATTCATTTGGGTGCTATGTCCTTTGCGGTCAAAGCACAAAAGGAGATTTGGGAAGGTAAATTGAACCATGGTGATGTACTTGTTCTGAATCATCCCATGGCTGGTGGATCTCATTTACCTGATATTACTGTAATTACTCCAGTTCTTAACGATAAAAAAGAAGCAATCTTCTGGACTGCAAGTCGTGGTCACCATGCTGATATCGGGTCTATATCTGCTGGTTCAATGCCTCCAAACTCAAAAACAATTTATGATGAAGGTGCACTGATTGTCTCACACAAGTTGGTTAACCAAGGAGTATTTGATGAGGCAGGAATCACTAAATTGTTATTGGAAGAACCAGCTAAACATCCGGGTGGAAGTGGTACCAGAACATTGAATGATAATATATCCGACTTGAAAGCCCAAGTATCTGCAAACTACAAGGGAATTACACTTCTTAAGCGGTTGGTTGAAGAATTCGGTCTTGACGGTATTAATTTGTATATGAGTGCAATTCAAACCACCGCCGAAATGGCTGTTCGAGATTTGTTAAAATTAGCATACAAAAAGTTTGGTGGTGAAAAACTCAAAGCAATGGATTATCTTGACGACGGAACGCCCATTGCCCTTGAAATATCCATCAATCCCAGTTCTGGTGACGCAGTGTTTGATTTCAGTGAACTGGGAGACGAAATGTATGGTAATTTGAACGCACCTAGAGCAATATTGTATTCTGCGGTATTGTACGTTTTGAGATCGCTCATTTCAACCGACATTCCTTTGAACAATGGATGCTTGAAACCAATCAAATTCATCACCAGAGAAGGATCGGTGGTACATCCTTCATACGAAGCTGCTGTTGTTGGAGGCAATGTCGAAACGACCCAAAGAATCGTTGACGTGATGTTGAAAGCTTTTGAAGCTGCAGCGGCCTCTCAAGGAACTTGCAACAACTTCACTTTCGGTATCAACGACACTCAAAACAATATATCCTTTGGTTATTACGAAACAATTTGTGGAGGTTCAGGTGCTGGTCCAACCTGGAATGGCCAATCCGTGGTCCAATGCCACACCACAAACACCAGAATCACCGACACCGAGCTTTTTGAAAAGCGTTACCCGGTTCTTGTTCATGAATATTCTGTTAGAGAAAACTCGGGCGGAGCAGGATTCCACAAGGGAGGTGACGGAGTGATCAGAGACATTGAGTTTACATACCTGGGTTTGGAAGTGTCATGTTTGATGGAAAGAAGAGCATTGGCACCTTTTGGGCTTTTAGGAGGTTCGGACGGATTGAGAGGTAAAAACTATTGGTTAAAACGTAAGAAAGATGGCACTTTCGGAAAGGTTTCTTTGGGGGGCAAATGTACTGTCAAGGTTTCTAAGGGTGACCGAATTGTTATTATGACCCCAGGGGGTGGTGGGTTTGGTGAATGGTGTGGATTGAATTATCCGGTGAAAAGTAGTGTCCCTAGTGTGTTGACTGGGTCGGTGGGCATGAGAGGAATCGTTGAGACCACAAACTAGTTTTGCGAAGCCAAGATAGTTATGTCCCTAGTGTGTTGACTGGGTCGGTGGGCATGAGAGGAATCGTTGAGACCACAAACGAACCAGCCAAGTCAGTTATGTCCCTAGTGTGTTGACTGGGTCGGTGGGCATGAGAGGAATCGTTGAAACCACAAACTAGTTTTCCGAACCAGCAAGTCAGTTATGAACTTCCCATACAATCATTATTCAAGCAAATACTCTCACTTTGGTTATGTTTACTACTCAATGTATAATGTCATATTACATAAGATAGTCGTACAGCGCCAAAAGATGGGCACAAATTCCCCACCACTGCTTCGGAAAACCACTTAAAAACTCCGTATGGATTTACACTTGCAGATGAGGGATGCACGACAACTAGTTTATTACATATATTAAGTTTGCCTTATACAAAGTATTCTCTTTGATTTAAATTAAATGTGTGATCAATACTATGAATATAATTATGCGGTTGTATTAGATTAGTATTAGTGTTCATAGATTGATCACAACGGGGGGTGCTACTAGTGAGCAGCTTTGAGCAGCAGGATTAATAGTGCTGTAGAGTTGCTGTCATTTAAAGAAATGCTCACATTGAGTTGAAGTGAGTTGTTAAACGTGTGAGTTGATTGGTGATTTTGCTGTTTGGCAAGCTTGTTAATGGATATTTTGCAAGCTTGTTAATGTTTGGTAAGCTTATATATTTGGCAAGCTTATCAATGTATATTTGACAAGCTTATTAATGCATATTTGACAAGCTTATATATTTGACAAGCTTAATTTGTGTGGTCAATCATAAAACTCTCTTAACAATTTCTTGTCTATACACACTTTCCAATCATGATTAAACTCAATTGAATACTTTTCAGGATTTGATAAAACACCTCTTTGTTCAAAAGCAGCATAAACTAATCTTGGTCGCAGACTAAAAACATCACAGAGATCAACTAAATTATCCCATGCACCAGGGGTTTCCAATGAGATGATTGCCAACATTGAATTTCCGCTGGTTATTAAGTTTAGCTTTTTTAAATCGGGACATGCTAATGAGATTCTTAGTAAAGAGTCTGGAACACGCCAACGTTCTGTTATTATGGGAGTGTTACTTCTTATGAGTAGAGTTTCCAAGTTTAACAAATGATGCAATTCGACGCCTCTAATCTTTGTAAAGATTCCATGGACTTTTGAAACTTTTCTACCTTCACAAATATTAACGTTTTTAATTAAACCTCCAACATTATTCAATTCAAGGTTTTTAATTGATTTGGGTAATTGAGTCCAAGGATACTCACCAAAAGAAACCGAGCTCAATTGAAGGCTGGTTAAGTTTTCACATGATTTTTCAATAGAAACGATAAGGTTGTCCGTGTTGAAGCTTCCTTGAATGATTAGAGACTTTAAATGAGGAAATCTTAAAGAAACCTTTGCTCTTGTGAAGGTGAAATCGGTAAGATGAATGCTTTGGATTGATACGGGGAGAGTATGAGAAAAGAAGGCTTGTGGATTCTTGAGCCATACTCCATCAGCAATGAATGATTTTAGATTTTTTGGAAGTTTCAAGTTTTGAATGGTTGGATGATGAGTCAAGTTGAGTAACTTTAATATTTGAAGATTTTCAGGTAATGAAAGTTTAAGTGGTGTACTTGAAGGAGATGATGTAATACTTGAAGGAGTTGAAGTAGTTGATGTATTCATATTCTCTGATTGATTATATGACCTTTCTATAGCAAAATCATCAAGTAAAGTTTCATGATCAGATTCACTAAAAGGATATGAACTTTGATATATAGTTGCAAAATTACGACAATTCAACTCTAGTTTAATTAAATTTTTTAAATGTGGAGCACGAAAATTCGATACTGTAGATTCCAGCATACAAAGCTCCTCTAATGAGATTGGTAAGAATTGAGTTGAAAACCCTTTCATTTTATCAAACCGTTGAGTTAAGTATTTATAATAGTTAAAACTCAACTTTTTCATTAATTGAGGCCATTCAAAAAAACTTAAATTAACCAAAACTCCACTATCAATTAATAATTCATTTAATGAAGCCGGGAAATCGATACCAGAAGCAATGGACCCACTTGGGATTATTAAAGACGTTAAATTTGAAGGTAATGTCAAAGCTTGAATATTACCAGAAATTATTAACTTTTTTAAATTCTTTGGGAATGATATATTTGAACTATCAAAATAACCTTTACTATCTATTATTTGTAAAGTTTGTAAATTCATAGGAAATGAATAATACTTGTTAAAACTCTCACAAGAATCAAGGTCTAAAGTAATTAATTTTGTAAGTAGTGGTAGATTATTTAATTTTGAAAGCTTATAACATCTTTGTAAGGTTAAATGCTTTAAATTGATTGGTAAATTGATTGAATGTAACTCATATGAGAAACATTTTAATGTGCAAAGATTGTATAAATTTGACAAGTCTAAATTTTGAGTGGCAGAGTTTGCTATGAATACACTACCAATATTAAGATCCACGAGAGATTCCATTCCTTTGAAAGTCAACCTGGACTCTTCACAAGCTCTTGGAAGGATTAATGATTGTAATGATGTTAAATTACTTCGAAGATATTTCATTGATATTGGTTCACGCAGATAAAAGTCTAATAAATTTGGAAAGTTTAATAAAGATTTTAAGAAATCTTTATGATCAGCATAAGAATCTCCATCAAAACCAATTTTTTTTATTGATTTTGGAAAGTTAATTAATGATGTTGATAATAAAGGTGAACGACATATTTCCCATTCGATTAAAATTCCATGGATTTTATATGGTAATTTGGTAACATATTTGATCTTTTCAATATATTCAATAGTAGTTTGAGTTACTGAATCAACATATGGATAAACTGGATCTGTAAAATTGATATAAATCTCTTGAACACCATTTAGTAGATATGGGAATTTTTCATGCAAATAGATTAAGTCATCGCTTGATCCAAAAATAATACTCTTAGGTCTCCAACTCTTATTAATAAAGAAATGAACATATGCTTGAATACTTGCAAAAGCAGGAATGGTACACTTTGTAAAAAACCCCTTGTATTCTGCTAAAATCCGCCGCAGACATAATCTTATATGTGGTGGAGTAAAATGATGACAATCTTGAGTTATCAGTGGGTCACCAATGTCCAGATCATAAATCATAACTTTTGAATAATATGTCCTATGTGCTATTTCTTGAGTTAATGGACATTCTATCAATAACTTGACAATTTCTAATGGTAAATACTCAATAACTCGATGGATTACTTCACAAGGCAAGTCTCTCCATCTACACTGGCCAACTACCATAAATTATTTGTCTTGTAATTTTCACTCAACTTATTTCATTGACATGTAAAGATCGCTTATTTATTAACACAATACTGCTTTTTCACCTATTTTTTGGTTGCATAATTTTTTGGCTCTACTTTTCCATTTTTGATTTTGTTCCTAATATTCAACTATTTTGTTCCTAATATTCAACTGTTTTCTTAACTTTCTTTTTCACTTTGCTAATTCTATTTTTTTTTTTGTATACGTTTTTCCATCTTTTTTAGCTTTATTTCTCCCGTTCAAATGCCAATTTTTAACATCCTGTGCATTTTTTGACCTGATGTATTTTTTAATTCAAAGTGCGGATATAGGTTAAGTTAAGCTTCTCTTGACACCCCCCATCTTACTGTTTCTTCCTTGGTTTTAGAAATCAAAAATCCATAATCATCCTTAGATTGTTCAAATACTAAATTGGTTTATCGCGATTTCTGTTATTGTATCTTAATTGCTCAAACATAAAATCGTAGAACAACTTTGCATAAAATTCTGAGGGGGAAATAACTTGGCAAGTTCTTAAATTAGCTTTTGTGATGAATTCTTTGGGGTGTCTTTAATAGGTTAATGTGTGGAAATCCATGCACTTTTGAAGTTTAAATTGAGTATTAATTTCAACTTGAAGAAAAAGTTAATACTTGTTTTGTTTCATCATCACACTCTTAAATCTTCTTTCTTATTTGACATGTCTAACGTTTTAGTTGTCCATTTTAGTGTATTATAATATCTTAACCAAATCAATTGTTCTGATTCACCATACTAACCACAATAACACCACAATTGTCATGACATGATTTGAATCACATGACGTAAGTGCATATTCGAGGTACAAAATAAAGTCTAGATGCTGACTAAGTGGGAAACAACTGCAAGAAAAGATCCAGCGGAACGGCGTAGCCGCAATGCAGGAGAAGATCAAACTTGGTTAATTTGCCTTCTAGTCATGGGGCAGATATTGGGTTCGAGTTCCGATATGTGAAGGCTATATTTACCCGCGAACTCCGCAAGCTCCGCCAGTTCCTCGGGGTTTAGCCTGTTTAACCACCTAATATGGACCAAGTATATCCGCAGCAAACTCCACATTGAGCTATGAACTTTTCGCTTGTAGCTGGCGAGCGGATTAAACTTCTATATATCTTTTGTGATACTATGGGTATGTCCGTTAAATTGATTACCAAAAGGGGTTTCTATGCAACTCCAAGTAGGAGTAGTTTTTCTATGCTTTAACACATAATGTTGGAGGTTATGGTTTAGCGGTAGTTGCTTTAGTTTATTATTGAGGCAAGTATCATACATTATGGTTTAATGTCCTCCAATTTTGTATATGCTACCATCGTTGGGTTGGTTGTTGTTTATTGCCCGAGGATTATACCATCGGTGGGTTGGTCGTTGTTTATTGCCCGAGGATTGAACCATCGGTGGGTTGGTCGTTGTTCATTACCCGAGGATTGTACCATCGGTGGGTTGGTCGTTGTTCATTACCCGAGGATTGTACCATCGGTGGGTTGGCCGTGTATCGTTCATTACCCAAGGATTGTACCGTCTTTGGGTTGGCCGTATATCGTTCATTACCCAAGGATTGTACCATCGGTGGGTTGGCCGTGTATCGTTCATTACCCAAGGATTGTACCGTCTTTGGGTTGGCCGTATATCGTTCATTACCCAAGGATTGTACCATCGGTGGGTTGGCCGTATATCGTTCATTACCCAAAGATTGTACCGTCTTTGGGTTGGCCGTAATTATTTACCCAAGGATTATACCATCGTTGGTTGGCCATAATTGTTCATTACCGGATTGTACCATCGTTGGGTTGGCCGTAATTGTTCATCACCCAAGGATTGTACCATCGGTGGGTTGGTCGTTGTTCATTACCCCAGGATTATACCATCGTTGGGTTGGCCGTAATTGTTCATTACCCGAGGATTTTACCATCGTTGACTGTAATTTCAATAACGATTTGCATAGGCAGCAAAACCTGTCTCTTGTTATCGCATATTCCATTCTCAAAACCAATCATCTTAACAGCCAAGCCTGAGTGTGGCAAAAACCATGAACTACCTCTATGCTATCATCAAAAAACATAACCTTCTAAATCAGACTGTTATCAAAACTCAAGCTGCAAAAGTGTTGGCTTTTGACTATTGTTTTTAGTAATGTTGCTGCCATGGGGGATACGTATTTTAATTAGCTCGAATGAGTGTTCGAATGTGTTCGAATGAGTGCTCGGATGAGTGTTCGAATGAGTGTTCAAACGAGTGCTCAAAATGAGTGTTCGAATGAGTGCTCAAATGAGTGTTCGAATGAGTGCTCAAATGAGTGTTCGAATGAGTGCTCAAATGAGTGTCCGAATGAGTGCTCGAACGAGTGCAAATGAGTGCTCAAATGAGTGTTCGAATGAGTGCTCGAACGAGTGCAAATGAGTGCTCAAATGAGTGTCCGAATGAGTGCTCATATGAGTGCTCGAACTCGCTACGCTCGTTCGAACAAAGGAGTAAGGTTACCAAGTCATTTTGGAATAGCGTGTTATTGGAAATATCTCTTTACTGAGAAAGTTTGCCCTATAATCCCAAAATCCCAGTTTGACATCCCAACTGTCTGTGCTGTTGGTTTGCATTGTCTGCTTTCAGCTCTTATCTCACACTAACTCGAAAAGCTCACTCACAAACTTACTCACTCACAAACTCACGAACTCACAAACTCACTCACTCACAAACTCACAAACTCACTCACAAACTCACAAACTCACTCACAAACTCACAAACTCACTCACTCACTCACTCACTCTCAAGCTCACTCTCAAGCTCACTCTCAAACTCACTCTCAAACTCACTCGCTTCGCTCGCTCGTTTGTAATCTGACTCGTAGGCATAAATATTAAATTTTGGCTGCGAAAGTTCTTTAGAAGGAGCTTGAGATGACAGAGAGATTGAAAATGACCATCAAGAGTGTTTGATTGGTGATATTCTAAACGTAAGTGAAATTTGGTTATTTTTATGATATGGATGTTTTTATGATATTCTGCAAATTTTTTGTAGATTAACCAATGTGGGCTGATGAAACCATTTATTAGAACTTTACACGAACGAGCGAAACGAGTGAGTAAGAGGGAACGAACAACACAGTGAAATTGAGTACGTGCGTGAGTGAGTAAGAGAGAACGAACAACAGCGAGTGAGTGAGTGAGTGAATAGCGAATTTTTGTGCGTTCGTGAGTGTATTCTTGAAAGGTTTGCTACATTATTGCGGTATTTAGAATTTTGCTGCTGTATCGTGTGGTATCCATTAATGTTGAATATGTCAAGAGTTCAAGTTCAGCAGAGTCTTTATCATAAAAATTACTTTAGTGTATACATATTCATATGAATACAGTTGAAACTAGCCAGTTATGGTGTGAAATTGAGTACGTGCGTGAGTGAGTGAGAGAGAACAAACAGTGAATTTGAGTACGTGAGTGAGTGAGAGAGAACGAACAGTGAATTTGAGTACGTGCGTGAGTGAATGAGTGAGCGCGCTCACTCATTCGTTTGCTCGGGAAGATAGTCACCTTGAATTTCCAACGAATCATCACCATAGTTATCACCAAGTTATGGTAGATGATTCCTGACCATTCCAACAATATCAAGCACTTTTTACATTGTTCCGATTGCTCAAGACCTTGTCTTGCTCTCTGCGAATAACGGCGCACCCCACACATTTTTCCCATTCTTGATCGATGGTACCATTGAGTCTTGTTCATAGCCATTTTTGATCATGCTTCTCTTCTCTTTGTTGGAATGACCAAATTTGATTGTGGAGTTCGTTCGTTCGTTCGTTCGTGAGTACCTTGACCTTGTTTTGTTTGGTATCTTTCATAAGATCCAACCAAACTAATACCATTAGCCCAGCCTAATTGATCATTTGAAGAGTCATGAGATGATATCGATATTTCTTTGAGTTTTCAATAAATGCATTATAGGGATGTTTTGACCATCCAAACCTCCATCAGTCAATCTCAACTTTGTGAGTGAGTTCATGAGTGCGAGTGAGTTCGTAGTGAGTTCGTGAAATGAGCGAGGCGAATTTGTGAGTGAGTTCGTGAGTGGCTTCTCTGACTGACTAAAGTGACCGACTGACTGACCGACTTCTTAAAAATAGCATTTAAAGCAGCCAGTGATAAAGCTATTAAAAATCCTACATTATCCATATTTGTAACACAATGACCTTCAGCAAATTTGCCATCATTCAATTTAGATCCAATGTATTCCTACGAATTCTCCCAAAGATTGATCCCATGACCCAGCTTCAAAAGGTGAGAATTCAATTATGGTAGATTCAAGGTCCCAACTATTATCTTGGTGATTTTTCAAACATTCATCTGATAAAATGATATCAAATCGACAAATATCGACAAGCGAACCGAGTGAGCGAGGGAGCGAGTTGAACCAACAAAGTGAGTGCGTGAGCGAGTGAGCGAGTAGCGAAAATGAGTGAGTTAGTGAGTGCTTGAGCATCAAACACTCATAGTCCTGCTTCGCAGCACTATGCATGAGCGAGTGAGTAGCGAAAATGAGTGAGTTAGGGTGTACGTAAGCATCAAACACTCATAGTCCTGCTTCGCAGCACTATGCATGATTATTTGGATGTTCAGCATTGGAAGATACACTGGATTTATTCAATGCAATAGATGAAAATGTCAATCGAGCTCCATCTCCAAGAAATTGAGGTAATAAGAAATGTGATAAAGCTCTTCCAAAAATATCCGTGACTGTTGCTGGAAATAAATGTAAAAGTTAACCTTGGATTGATTCTACCACTCCGGCATAATACGCACTGTTTGTTCCAAAGCACAAAGGGTTTGAAAAAGGATCTATTAAAACCCCTTCGACAACCCGGAACCCACGGATTGCCTATTGTCTTTATCTTCTAAGGATAAAAGATTATATTATGGTGAGAATATGGGACCGACTAGACCAGAAAATTTCAAGTGATTTCGATAATGATATCCAGTGGTTTTGTTCTATGGTTATTGTATGAAAAGCCATGCAGTATGTCATAACACAGAACGAAATACAAAGAAAGGAGATCAAGACAAAAAAGTAGAAAGTTACGAGATACTTTACTGTGAGTGAGTGAGGGTGCGGTACTGGTTGAGGTTTGTTCCATCAGATCTGAGGTGACTCTAAATTGTATAGTAATTCATCTAATATTTTAAAGCTTTGATCCATACTTGTCAATGAGTTATATATTGTTTTATGTGGACCGTCTCGTTTGCTCGTTAGGGACATACCTTTTGCCTATGGTGCATCTTCTAGCCACTGGAGGAGGTGTAAACTATTCGCTGGAACGCGAAATCAGGTACTTTGATCAGCTCCATTATTATGAAAAAAGTCTATAGAAAACGTCTCTACCAAACATAAAAGTGGATTCGCAGCAGTCCCTACCAAAGAGGATCTACCAAATACAAAAGTCGCTTCGCTCCTATGCTGCTTCGCAGTTTATACCAAAACGGATCTTTAGAGGTTTGCTCATTTGTACCAATTTCAAAGCAGTCATAGTTATTGACTGAGTACACCCAGTGAAATGTGCCAGTTTAGTTGAAATACCAACCAATGAAATGAATAGAGAGTAAGAATACCAATCACTAGTATAAATAAACTCTATAAATAATCATGTTGCAATCTAGTTTAACCAAAATTGATACTGCACAAAAATATTGCACGAGCAGAGTATCTGTAATAGGCAAGAGCAAAGTATTGACATCTTCCATTCTAGATTAACCTCTTGAGCTATTAAGATTTTCTTAGTGATTGAAATGATCCTGTGTAACAGTCTCTTTTGTTCTTTGAAGGCTGCGAAAAGAACTCGAACGAACGAACGAACGAACTCGATCTCACGTATTCACGTATTCACGTACTCACGTACCCACGTACCCACGTACTCACTCACCCACTCACTCACCCACTCACTCACCCACTCACTCGCTTCGCTCGTTCGTACGCTCTTTGTGAGTATGAGCGTGATTATAAATACTTGTTTCGCTCATATGCTGCTTCGCAGGAATCTCTACCAAACGTAATAGTCGCTTCGCTCCTATGCTGCTTTGCATGAATCTCTACCAAACGTAATAGTCGCTTCGCTCCTATGCTGCTTTGCATGAATCTCTACCAAACGTAATAGTCGCTTCGCTCCTATGCTGCTTTGCAGGAATCTGTACCAAACGTAATAGTCGCTTCGCTCCAATGCTGCTTCGCAGCAGTCTCTACCAAACGTAATAGTCGCTTCGCTCCAATGCTGCTTCGCAGGAATCTCTACCAAACGTAATAGTTGCTTCGCTCCTATGCTGCTTCGCAGGAATCTCCACCAAACATAATAGTCGCTTCGCTCCTATGCTGCTTCGCAGGAATCTCTACCAAACGTAATAGTCGCTTCGCTCCTATGCTGCTTCGCAGGAATCTGTACCAAACGTAATAGTCGCTTCGCTCCTATGCTGCTTCGCAGCAGTCTCCACCAAACGTAAAAGTCACTTCGCTCCTATGCACACTTACTCT
The DNA here is from genome assembly GCA_030562865.1 of Kodamaea lidongshanica (nom. inval.). Lineage (NCBI taxonomy): Eukaryota > Fungi > Ascomycota > Pichiomycetes > Serinales > Debaryomycetaceae > Kodamaea > Kodamaea lidongshanica (nom. inval.). The sequence goes on from JAKUAJ010000105.1 coordinate 55,539, forward strand.
CACTCACTCGCACTCACTCACTTACTCTCACTCACTTACTCTCACTCACTCGCACTCACTCGCACTCACTCGCACTCACTCGCACTCACTCGTGAACTCGCTTCGCTCGTTCACTTGTTCGTTCGCACTTTTATCTTCATTATCAATGAGTAAAATCACCCATCTACCACTGATATATAACCCCCTACTCAATTGCATATTCAATAATCCTCACCACAATCGTCCCCCCTTCAAGGCCCTTATCGAGCAGCTCTCCAAAAATCACACGACATACACCATTTTGGTGCCGCCAGCACGTATACTTAATGAATATCATGATCCAGACAATCCGTCGTCAAGACTCAAAGAATACTGCTATTACAATGAAGATTTCATTCAATCTCATGTGATTAAAACCAGTAGCACTCAGCAATTGAACAAGCTACAACTGGTAATCTATCAAACTTTTAACGGCAAACAAATACTCATTAAAAACAACGCTATCCTTACAGGTAAAGGGTTCCGCAAGTCCACACGATCGGATATAGTTTCCATCGAGTATTTCAACTCATTCTGTGACTATTTCCCCAAGGGATCTAGATTCATGTTAATTCACATCGAAGATAGCTTATACGGCAGTTTTGAAGGAGGTAACAAAGATATCCTGGTTATCGGTGACGAGATCGGGAACAAACCTTTAAAGTATAAGGCTTCATCGGCCGATGATTTAACGTTCGAAAAGCTTTTGAGAAGCTTCCCCATGCTTTCACGAGCAGTATCGGATCGGTTTTATAAACTATTCCATCATCAATTCCGGACACTCAATACAACAAAAAAGTTGGTGGACATAAAAGCAGAGTTCCAAAGAATCTTAGATGAAGCTTACAATATTGTGCTGGATAGCATCAATGACCCATACGGTATACTAAATGTGGTAAAGGAAATCATGGAGAGATACCCAGACATGGATTTGAACAAACTTATCCATGAATATGTGGAATTGAATTTACATGATAAACTCTGGGCACAAATTACATATCAATTCAATTTCACCAGCGACGACGATGAAGCCATCAAACTCTTGACTTATGAGATATATAACAACTTGTCATGTTTGGCCCTTAATCAATTAGACCTACCTATAGAAAAACCTTGGGAAATTAATGAATTACATTGTCGAGTTTTCAAAGCAATTGAAGAGTTTTCCAAACTTCAAGATTCAACCAATTCTCAGATCAAGTCATCAATTTTACGTAAAACCATGGAGATCCTCACCAATGGAGACTTGGTCATAGATGCAGACACTTTGATTGGTTTACTCATAATGGTTGTTGTTCATCTGAAAGTTAAAAATTTGGAGGCTCATCTATACTACATAAGAAATTTCAACTCGGCAGACTTGAGTCAAGATGGACAATTCAACTACATTATGAGCAATTTGGAAGCCGTTCTATATCATTTGTCATCACAATCAAAAGATTTGATTGTGTTTTCTCAAAATAATTATGAATTCTGGTCATCTATTCAAAGTGAAAATTTAACTAGACTAGAGGAAGCCTTAAGTGGAGGTAATGACCTCATGAAGGATAAACTTCAAAAAGATAATAGAAGCAAATATCAACCTTTACAGAGCATTTTAAAACAAAATCATCATTATAAAAGTCGGAATATTCAAGGGGAAAGCTGTCTTGCATTTGCTATTAAAACCAATAATTTTGATGTGTATAACAAAACGTTAAATTTCAATTCCAATTGGTTTTCATTTGAGGAGATTTTATTTGATAAGAATGTAACAACCAATCAAAACTTGTTGATGCTTGCATTGGATCAAGAAAATAATGAAATATCATCAGATTTGGTGAGTTTATTACTAGTCAACGCCACCGAGGAAGAACTTCGGATTTATTTAAATATGGTTGATAATACCGGTAGAAGCGTCGGACATTATTTATTTCACAACTATGAATTGATACCATTTATTGGTATATATATCGACTGGACATTAAAAGATTTATATTCACAGACTCCCTTGTTTAGTATCTGTCGATGCTATGATCATGCAGATTACAAGAGTCTTATTAAAGTTGCGTTTGAATGCGTTTATCAAAAGTATGGAACTGAGAATATGAATGTTCATTCGGATAAACTTGAAAATAACTTGGTTCACATCATTTTAAAAGACTTACCGGATACAAAACTTTTAATGAACAATGCTGTAGACATTAACCAAACAAACTTGAAAAACATGACGCCTTTAATGCTTTATATCAAATATAATCGGTACGAAAATTTGGTGGATATTTTGAAAAACGACCGGTTGGACTTTCTTTATGAGGACAAAACGAGTGCATACAACGTGTTTGATTATCTCGGGTTTGCGGCCATGAAAGGATCCGAATCGTTTGAAAAAATCGACACGCTTGTTTATAACCATTTCCTAAACAATTTTTTCCCATCTCCAACATGTTTAACAGCATTAAATGCCAAATTTGATCCAAATACAAAGAATTGGGTTGTATTCTTTAAAAATTCTAAAGGATTTTCAAACTATAAACCTCTTCATGTGATTCATCTGATCATTCAAACAACCAAAATCAACAACCCATTATCGATTTTCCCTGAAAATGATTGGTTTTGGTGTAACTTTGACTTTACGTCCCTGACAACGTATTTCTTTCAAAAGTTACGAATCAATCGATTCATCGACAACTTGAACTTATTATTTCTGTACATGAGCTTACAACTGAGTATTGATGACCAAGACTTTTTCCGATTATTTTTGGTTAGTAATGTGGAACATGAACCTTTAGCATCTACTCGTAAGAATATAATGAAAAGTTCCGAAAATCAATTAAATCTGGGACTGATTCAAGAAATTGAGGTTTTTCTCAATTACTCCAAAACTGACTTGAACCTCTACAAAATTCAGATCGCTCGGTTTAATAAACTCATAACAATGGGTGACATCAAAGATTCGGATGCTAGACAAGCTTTTAATAATCTCATTAAACAATTCTTTAACGTTTCCACTCGTCACTCAAATACCAATTTCGGAATAATATATTCATACACATCATGGTTGGAAGCATCAGTCATTACATTAGACAAAAACATTAACAAAGTACTCCAAAAGATTGCTAATTGGAAAGAACTATACTCATCTATTCATTTATTGAATGAAGAATTGCGCAAGCTCGTCAAGGACTCTGATGACGGAGTAGCATCTATATTGACCTTTGGCATAATTGAAAATTCAAAAACCAAATATGAGAGAATCACAGCGATGAAACTGGATAAACTCAAACTGTTATTATCATTAAATGCTAGTTTAAAGTCTGACCACGAGACTATGGCTAGTGAAATTTCCAACTTTATGAAGTTTAGATCGAACTGGATAAAGTATGGAATCAAGCATCATGTTTCTAATGAAATTCGAAAGATGAAGGGTCGATTGATGGAATTGGAGAGAATTCCTGGAGTACTTTCACCACAAGGTGTACTCGCCAATCAAGCATAATGAAGATGGAATTGGAGAGAATGGAGCACTATCACCACAGGGTGTACTCACCAATCAAGCATAATGAAGGGTTGATGGAGAGAATGGAGCACTATCATCACAGGGTGTACTCACCAATCAAGCATGATAAAGGGTTGATGGAATTGGAGAGAATGGAGCACTATCACCCAGGGTGTACTCACCAATCAAGTCAGTTTGTGAGTACGGTTTATGGTGCAATTAATATTTATATGGTTAACTAACAACCATACATGAACACTTAGATGGCTATTTTTGTGGTTGACAATGGGATCAACCATTTGCTGCTGGGCAGCATTAAGTGAAGCATGGGACGAGCGAACGAACGAACGAGCGAACGAACGAGCGAACAAGCGAAGCGAGTTCGTGAGTGAGTGCGAGTGAGTGCGAGTGAGTGAGAGTAAGTGAGTGAGAGTAAGTGAGTGAGTGTTCGTGTGCGAGTGAGTGAGAATAAGTGTGAGTGTGAGTGTGAGTGAGATTAAGCATACGTGTGAGTGATGGATCAGCTTACACCTATGCAATATGAACAGTACATTACTCGTTAGTTTTTTAATAATTTCGCTACTTACTCGTTTGCACTCAAATTATAGTTACTACTCACTCACTCACTTTGCTAACACGTCAAGTAACCTCAAGACAACAGCCCAAATTGGAAACTGATAGTATTTAATAGAGAATGAAAACATAAAAATTGTAAGATACGAGTGAGCAAGCGGAGCAAACTTGCAAACGAAGCGAGCGAAGCGAGTGAGTTTGCTTCGTTTGCAAGTGTATTAGGTTGCTTCGTTTGCTTCGTTTGTTTCGTTTGTTTCGTTTGCGTCGTTTGCTTCGTTTGCTTCGTTTGCTTCATTTGCTTCGTTTGCTTCGTTTGTTTCGTTTGTTTCGTTTGCTTCGTTTGCTTCGTTTGCTTCGTTTGCTTCGTTTGCTTCATTTGCTTCGTTTGCAAGTTTATGAGATTGTGATTTCCATTACTACACATACCTTTTAACTATCTGGTAAACTATTTAATTTGCAAAAAACCAGTCTAAGCTACAATGTCTTATTCAACATCTTACACGTCAAAGGGTCGATATTAAGATGAATAGTTGATGTAATAAATTACCACGAACGAACGAAGAATAAATTAACCACTCACTCACTTCGTTCGTTCGTGGTCGCAGATGTAATAAATTACCACGAACGAACGAAGAATAAATTAACCACTCACTCATTTCGTTCGTTCGTGGTTGCAGATGTAATAAATGAACCACTCACTCACTTCGTTCGTTCGTGGTTGCAGATGTAATAAATGAACCACTCACTCACTTCGTTCGTTCGTGGTCGCAGATGTAATAAATTAACCACTCACTCACTTCGTTCGTTCGTGGTCGCAGATGTAATAAATTAACCACTCACTCACTTCGTTCGTTCGTGGTCGCAGATGTAATAAATTAACCACTCACTCACTTCGTTCGTTCGTGGTCGCAGATGTAATAAATGAACCACTCACTCACTTCGTTCGTTCGTGGCTGCAGATGTAATAAATTAACCACTCACTCACTTCGTTCGTTCGTGGGATGTATTAAATTAACCACTCACTCACTTCGTTCGTTCGTGTCGCAACAAATAAATAAAATGTTCTCTGCCTTTGGATCAGGATTGTTTGGTAACGGAGTTTTCGACGGAGGAAACAAGTTTGAAGAATACTTTCGATGCTATCCCATAGCAATGATGCCCGATAACATCAGAAAAGATGATGCTAATTTTGGTGGCAAGATATTTCTACCCTCTTCAGCCTTAAACAAGCTCACTATGCTTCATATTCGTTATCCAATGTTATTTGAACTTTGCAATGAGAATGGAGAAATCAAGACTCATAGCGGTGTTTTAGAGTTTGTAGCAGAAGAAGGACGAGTTTATATTCCTCAATGGATGATGACCAATTTGAAGGTGAACCCTGGAATGATTTTAAAAGTGAGCAATTGTGATTTGCCATTGGGATCTTTTGTTAAGATTGAACCTCAAAGCGTTGATTTCTTAGACATATCGGATCCTAAAGCTGTTTTAGAGAATGTATTAAGAAAATTCTCAACTTTGACTGTTGGTGACACTATTGAAATTAATTATAATGATACCATTTATGGAATCAAGGTTTTAGAGGCGAAACCTGACAATAATGCAAAAGGTATTTGTGTGGTGGAGACTGATTTAGAGACTGATTTCGCTCCCCCAGTGGGATATGTTGAACCTGAATACACTCCCAAGGTTATCAAACCTTCACAAACGCCTATCGTAAGCAAAAGTGCAGGTGCTGCTACAATGGCAAAATCAATCAACTATGCAAACATTGTGGGTGAAGCCAATCAATCCGGACCAAAATTCTCTGGGTTAGGTAGCAAGGTGAATGGTAAACAGATTGAACAAGCCAAAATTGATTTCAAAATAGATGACTTGGATCCAAATGCCGTGGCTGTGCCATTGAACTTACCTTCCAACCAATTGTTTTTCGGTTTCCCCGTGGTTTTACCAACCCCTCAGCAAAGTGATGTTGAAGAAGAGAGGAATGCATTCTCTGGAAGTGGCCAGAGTTTAAGGCAAAGTAAAAAGAGAAAGGATGTAACTCTGGGTCATCCTCCCTTGAAAAACCATGTCAGAAGTCCGGATTTTATAGAGATTGATGATTGAGTTGGGGGTGTGGTTTGAGTATTAGCATGAGTTTATGGGTAGGTGTGTGTATTGGATTTGAGAGGTTGGTAACAAGAAAATATATGGAGTGTTTTATTTAGTTAGCGAATGAACGAGCGAAGCGAGTGAGTGAGTGAGTAAGTGAGTGAGTGAGTGGGTGAGTGAGTGAGTAGCGAATTTTTGAGTGAGTGAGTGAGTAGCGAATTTTTGAGTGATTGAGTGAGTGAGTAAGTGAGTGAGTGAGTAAGTGAGTTTGAGTATGGTGAGTTTTAGTATAGTGAGTTTTAGTATAGTGAGTTTGAGTATGATGAGTTTGAGTATGACGAGTTTGAGTGTAGCGAGTTTGAGTATAGTGAGTTTGAGTATAGTGAGTTTGAGTGTAGTGATTATAAGTATGGTGATTACAAGTATGGTGAGTTTGAGTATAGTGAGTTTGAGTATGGCGAGTTTTAGTATAGTGAGTTTTAGTATAGTGAGTTTGAGTATGGTGAGTTTGAGTATGGTGTGGATTCATTTCGCATATTCCTATGGCAAAAGGCGTTGCCAGATCACTTTTGAAAAACCACCAAATATACTCACGTTATTGCGGTACGGGTCTTTAGAGGTTAGTTCGATTATTGGATGTGACGGATGTAAACGATGTAAATGATGTGATGGATGTGACGGATCTGACGGATGTAAAAGATGTATAAGATGTAACGGATGTAATGGATATAAATAAATGTTGATGTAAATGAATATGAAACAGAGTAAAAATATCACTTATCTTCAAATAAAGGTGGTCCTTGTTCATGTTCACCTTAAACAAATTCAAGAACAATCACTTTCTCCGTCTTTTCAGAGGTAGATCTTTGGAGAAAGACTAAGCAAGTCATAATTAACCAAACGTAACAATTAAAGGTAACCAAATGTGAGTGAGATTGTGAGGTTGTGAGTAGAGCGAGTGAGTGATGGAACCGAGTTCGTGAGAGAGTGAGTGAGTGAGAGATAGAACCGAGTTCATGAGAGAGTGAGTTCGTGAGAGAGTGAGTGATCGAACTCGCTCCGCTCGTTCGCTCGTTCGCTCGTTCGTGACAAACCGAATGATCAGAGAGAGTGAGCAAACTGACTCACTCACTCGCTCCGCTCGTTCGTTTTCATTGCTCTAGAATACTTCTCACTCACTCACTCACTCACTCACTCACTCACGAACTCGCTTCGCTCGTTCGCTCGTTCGTTCGTTCGCTCTACAAAACATCATTTATAACTTACAATTGCCTCGGCCCCCCCAAACTATACATCTCAATCCAAGGCAACATCATAACCTTGCTTTTGGGCCATCTTAGTGTGAAAGACAATGTCAGCAGATTCCCATGGGTAAGCAATCCAAACGTCAGGCACAGTTCTTGCAGCAAAGTAGTTTCCATTCATGATATCTACAGGCAAATCTTGCTTCTTTGGTTTTTCCTTATCGTGTAACACAAAGATTCCGAATTTGGTGTCTTCAGGGTTAGCACCAACGGCAGCACATTGCAGAGCAACGTCTTTTTTCAATTCAGAGACTGCGTAATGCAAGGTTGTTCTTGTGTCGTCAACTTCATCGATGATCAAGACGTTTTTACCAACCAAGTTGATTTTGGATTGTTCGTAGTCAATCCATTGGGTTCTCACAACCTGGGTACCAAGTGCTTCCACAGTGTCTTCGTTGGCAATTTCTTCGTATAAGGACAAGATGATTGCCATGATTCTGACGTTTGGTTGACCTGGCTCCTTAAGGAATGTACGTAACATTCTTGCTGGGATGAATCCACCACCTCCAATGGCGATGATCAAGTCCGGCTTGAAGGCCTTAATCTTATCAGCGGTTTCTTGACACAACTGATGAATGTTGTTGTACGAAATGTACATCTTTTCAACGTCAGACATCTTGCGGGTTTGATTTTGGGGGTGTATGTATAGGGGTGTTTACCAAAAAAGCCTTCAAGTTTGAAGATTTTACTTCTCTTTATACTTTTTTTTTTTTTCCCCATGAGCTCACAGCGTTGTCAAAAAAAATACATCATCCGAATATTTTTCCGGTTCTTCCGCGGGATGGTGTATGCTTGAATAGTGCTGCGAAGCAGTACTATGAGTGGTTGTATGATGGAAACACTCATAGTGCTGCGAAGCAGTACTATGAGTGTTTGATACTCACTTGTCACTTGTCACTTATCACTCACTTGTCACTCACTTGTCACTCACTTGTCACTTCTCACTGTGAGTGTGATTTATAGTGTGGATGATATTGTGAGTGTGATTTATTGTGTGGATGATATTGTAAGTGTGATTTATTGTGTGGTTGATCTTGTATTGTGATTGTGGTTGATTGTGAGTATGGCGATTACAAGTATGGTGATTTTATGTATGGTTCATTTTATATCGTTGATACATTGTACTAGTCCTGCTCCTCTTCATGCCATTTGCATTCTCATTCTTTCGGTAACCTCATTTCATTACAAACTAGCTGGGTCACTTTGAAGGTGATGTCAGGGGTTGTGATTTGATTGGATGGACCTTATGCAAGATTGCAAATGATCGGCTGCGAACAAGTTGATGACCAGCTATTTTCAGGGGTATTTGATAAGAGATAATGATGATACTTTGGTTTACTCAATTGTTAAAGGTTGTCATTTGTAGCTCGTCCTGTAACCAATAACACATTAAGGACTGGTTGAGCTTTAAAATCGACAAGAAAGATATACAGTTAAAATGGTGATTTGAAAGCACCAAGTAGGCGCAAATGGTTTAGTGGTAAAATCCAACGTTGCCATCGTTGGGCCCCCGGTTCGATTCCGGGTTTGCGCAGATTCTTTTTGGTGGTACCTCCCCTGGGGTATCAACAATATTCGTCTGTCTGCGAACGAGCGAAGCGAGTGAGTGAGCTCGTGAGTTCTTGAGTTAGTGCGTTCAAGGTATTCTTGCTTGGTTCACCAATCATTGAATGAAATTTAACATCATGGTGTATGCATACACATTGTGCATTATCATGTATAATTTCTTGTTTGTTTCCATCCAAGATATCAGTCAGTGCAGAGATGATTTAAATTCAGAACATATCTGTTCGGTTAAGCAGACGTTGCTCAGCTGATACACTACACATATATCCGGGTACGACCTCCATGTTAATTTTGGCAGAGATTAACTTAATGTCGGTTACAAGCTTTAGAACTTAACTAATGTTTAATGGTAGACTCTTGTAGTCGTTAGGCGTCGTCTGTGGTACAATTCCTTGAATTTTTCAATCATCAGAATAATCTTCTTTGGCACCAGGTTTCAACTCGCCCAAGAAACATGTATCAAACCTCTAAAGACCCGTACCGCACTCATAGTGCTGCGAAGCAGTAGGATAGAATTATTACACTCGCACTCATAGTACTGCTTCGCAGCATTACCAAAGTACACCATTGGAGCTGCGAATTTCTTAGATGAAGAAATAATCGGTTATTCGAAGCTGAGCTCATTCGGAAATCAGTCTCTAAGTTCCATTTGGTTCCACAAGTCATACCTAAGAAAAATGATTCTTTCAGCATGGTGATTGATTACAGAGTAGTGTCACCAATGCTCTCACCAACATGGAAAACATCTAAAATTAGTACTCGACACATTGACTGAACAACCAAGAAATCAATTGGAAAAAATCAATGTTTCACCAAGCCTCAGTGGAATGGGTAGGTCATACTATTAACTACGATGGTATCGCTTCAACAGATACAACAAGAGGTCCAATTGCGAACATTGGTGCTCCATGAAACAAAATACTCAGTACAAAGCACAAAGAACAAAATAAGAAAATTTCATCGGTGGAAGTACCGTTGGTAAGGAACTGGATAGCAGGTGTTGAACTGTCCGTCAGAAGTAAAGGACCGAAACTGGAATTATACGAGATACTTGAGAAGGAGATGATCACGTGATTGAAATGAGACGGAAGATTGGGTGCTTAGCCTCAGTTCATATGCTTAGGAACACTTATTTTAACGTACTCAAAGTGCTTGAAACTTTCTTATATAGCCTGCATTTCCAATCTAGCACTTTGCAATCATTCAACATATCTAGCACTCTCATTTAACAAATCTGAAATTCGTCTCCTTCGGCTTGAAAAGTCGGGCACACCAATTCGGGCACACAAATTACCTTACATAGGTTTCACTCACCACACAAATTACCTTACATAGGTTTCACTCACCACACAAATTACTTTACATAGGTTTCACTCACCACACAAATTACTTTACATAGGTTTCACTCACCACACAAATTACCTTACATAGGTCTCACTCACTCACTCGCTTCGTTCGTTCGTTCGTGAGTGTTTGTTCCATTATTGCGGTAACGGGTCTTTGGAGGTTTGTTGGTAGCATTGTAGTTGAATACAAAAGTAAGGTTTGTTATAGAATGTTTGAATGATGTTGTATGATATACTTTGGATGATGACTCAGGTGAGAAGATATTATTTAGATCATATTGATGCTCCCAGATGAAACGCTCAACGATGAACACTCCCATGCATCTCACAGTCAAAGCAAAGAAAATCTTGGTGTGATAACTGCGTCCTGAACACCGCAGGTATGTACATTTCGCAGCCAACATACGAACAAATGAGCAAGTGGCGAATTCAACACTAAAATTAACAATCCAAGTAGTTTTGTATAATTCATTCATATACGACGAGAGTGTGAGTGAGTAGAGACACTTGAGTAACAATTGTGTATTTAGCTAAAACTAATCGTCGCTCAAGAAGTTATCATACGAATTAGTTGAGTCATATTCGAATCAAACTTGACTTGTTATCGCCTGTAGAATATATATAAATACAATGACAGTTTGAATATACTCATGTTTAGTTCATCCATTGCACTTTTTAGCAGCTTTGAATTACTTATTGACCCACACATAAATCACCCAAATTCGTTACTCACGAACGAACGAGCGAACGAGCGAACGAGCGAACGAACGAACGAACGAACGAACGAACGAACGAACGAACGAACGAACGAACGAACGAACGAACGAACGAACGAACGAACGAACGAGCGAAAGAACGAGCGAACGAACTCACGTACTCACACACTCACTTATGCACTCACGCACTCATGCACTCACTTACGCACTCACATACGCACTCATACACCCACACTCTCACTTGTGCACTCACGCACTCACGCACTCACACACACACTCACTCACTCATTCACACACTCACTCACTCACTCACTCACTCACTCACTTACGAACTCCTCCCTTCCTCCCTTACTCGCTGAATTACTTTGAATAACCATGTCGCTTTAACCTCGACTTGATATTCTTCTTCACAAATACTTTGCTATACCTACTCCTAGAACTGCTTCGATAACCCAAGATCTCTTTCAAGCGTAATTCTCAATATATATTCCTTTATAGATCAATCCATAGGTTTTGCATAGAATACTCATCGTTATTGAATAATTTCCGGCTGCAAACTATCCTCTAATTCTTGGTCATGTTGGATATATTCAAGATTCAATACCAAATTTTGCTGCTGAAAGTATTTCTCGGTCATGTTGGATACATTCAAGATACAATACCAAATTTCGCGAGACGTACACTATCTTCATATTGAACTAAAATTGATATTCATTATTCACTCATATCTCAACGAAGCGAACGAACGTAGTGAGTGAGTGAGTGAGTGAGAGTAGTAAGAGCACGTAGGAACGAGTGGAGCGAAAAACGAGCGGAGCGAGTTTGCACGTTTGCTGGTTTGCTCATCAACTCATTAGTTAAACTCGCTTCGCTCGTTTGCTGGCTTGTTCGTTAACTAACAAATTCTTGCAATTTAACGAACGAACAAACTGGTTGCAAATTGAACCATCATTATCAACCAGAATATAACCAGTGATTAATGTATAAAAATAATAGGTGCTTAATAGGGGGGTTAATGTATTTGGAACCGTAAACCCAACCGTTGGTGAATGAACGAGCGAACAAATGAACGAGCGAAGCGAGTGAGTGCGTGAGTGAGTTTGTAAGTGAGTGAGCTCGTTCGTTCGTTCGTGCGTACTGAGTTAACGAAAAATATGTTCGTTCTCACTCACTCACTCACTTTGTTAGTTCTCACTCACTCACTCACTTTGTAAGGTCTCACTCACTCACTCACTCGCTTCGCTCGTTCGCTCGTTCGCTCGTTTGCTCGTTTGCTCGTTCGCTCGATAAGTGGAGACCCGTGGAGTACAGATCGAAAAAGTTGAATATCCTCCAAATCAACAGGAACATTCACACTAAAGAATTTTACGCTGTACTAACCCCGAAGGACCAGCACTTGTTGTATGATCCTATTGTTAGTATATCTGATTCATTTTTTTCTCGAAGGAGCCAAATTTACAATTTTCACCAACCTGTTGTGTTTCGGAGTGGCTACGTCGTATTTTTAGTACTTTCTTTTGCTAATCTTTTAGCCGAGGGCTCCTCGCCTTTATATACTCTAATTGAGATGAGATGAGGTAGTCTGTGTCACTGATGACAGAACGCTATTGACCCATCGTCTGATGATTATTGCTTCGTCAGAGGTTTTAGTCGGTTATTCAGTTTTGTAGTAACCCAAATACCTAACACAACCTGGATTACAACCTTGACAAATGATGGATAACGTGTATAAATTTAAAATAACTTAACGTTTATAATACTTTTCTTTTATAATACTTTTTCATTTATCATACAAATCACTTGACTTTCACCAGAGTCTTTTTCAAGCTTTTGTCGCATTTTGCAACCATTTTTCAGAGTACACTATTGGTAAAGTCAATTTCTGGAGATTTAGTGGAGAATCTAACCAAATTATGTAAGTTCTTTTCATTAGCTCTTGCTCAGATGAATTTCAAAGCTAATCAATTTTTGCTTCAATATAATGGAACAAACCTCTAAAGCCCAAGACAGCCAAAGCAAGAAAAGTTATGTTTGACATAGGGCAAGACAGCCAAGGCAAGAAAACAAATGTCTGTCAAAGGAAGACAGCCAAAGCAAGAAAAGTTATGTCTTTCAAAGGAAGACAGCCAAAGCAATAAAGCTTATGTCTGTCAAAGGACAAGACAGCCAAAGCAACGAAACACATGTTTGACAAAGGACAATGAAAAAAGTGAGTGAGATCGTGAGTGAGATCGTGAGTGAGATCGTGAGGGAGATCGTGAGTGCGTGAGTGCGTTCGTTCGCTCGTTCGCTCGCTCGTTCGCTCGTTCGTCCTTCTCAACACCTTCTCAACGCCTTCTCACTCGCTTTGCTCGCTTGCTGCGAAGCAGTATGCGGATATGCAGCACTATTCGTCGCAGGTCTCAGTCAATTGAAATAGTATACATGCACTCATAGTACTGCTTCGCAGAATATTAGTCCCAGGTTGTACTCAATTGAAATACTATACATGCACTCATAGTGCGTGAGTGAGTAAGTGAGTAGGTGGGTGAGTGCGAGAGTGCGAGAGTAGCGAACTTTTGAGTTCGTTCGTTCGTTCGTTCGTTCGTTCGTTCGTTCGTTCGTTCGTTCGTTCGTTCGTTCGTTCGTT
>JAKUAJ010000106.1:0-21887 GCA_030562865.1 Kodamaea lidongshanica (nom. inval.)
ACGAACGAACGAACGAACGAACGAACGAACGAACGAACGAACGAACGAACGAACGAACGAACGAACGAACGAACGAACGAACGAACGAACGAACGAACGAACGAACGAACGAACGAGCGAACGAGCGAACGAGCGAGCGAACGAGCGAACTAACGAGCGAACGAGCGAACTAACGAGCGAACGAATGAACTCAAATGTTCGCACTCACTCACTCACTCACTCACTCACTCACTCACTCGCAAATCTGATTACTCTTCATAGATCAGATCTCTCTAAATTCGATATCTATAAATCTATCATGTCTATATCTATCATGTCTATATCTATCACGTCTATATCTAATGTCTATATCTATCATGTCTATATCTAATGTCTATATCTATCTTGTCTATATCTCTCAATCAATACATTTCAATCTCTTCATCACGTAAACACTATCTTTATCTCATTTACAAGTTATCTCAATATTACGTACATCCAGGTTCCTTGGTATCTTGCATTGCCCCTTACAATATATCCTCCTTTTTGATATTCTTTCTGATTGGCTACGAAAGAATCCGATAACCACTCACAAACCAACAAACTAGTCCTTCGGAACTTCTTTAATCATCAAGAGCCAGACCGAGGCTTTTCGTCCTTTTCTTTTGGCTGCAAGAATATGTAACGGTGCGGAATTTTCACATCCACTGGAGATTTCCTCCACTTTACATGTAATTGTGATAAAGCCCGAACGTTACTATAATCATAAAGCCTGAACTTAATATAAATCTGGATCTAAAGATTGATGATATCTTGACAATGTAACTTTGAAGACCCGTACCGCAATAATCGAACTAACACTCACCTCACATAAAAAAGGGTCAGGGTCTCGGATTCACAAAGACCTCAAAAATCCTCGAGTTGATATAACCGGCTCACGGGTCTTTCGGGTGGATTTCACTCTGCATCAAGAGTAAACCGCTGACTAATGTTCTCTGGAAGTTGGTGGAATTCTCTCGGAACGGATAAGTCGTCCCCCCCCACACGAAAAAACCCCTTGGGAAAGGAGAATTTATATATAAATGCTTCGTCTGTCGCTTCATTCCATCAATCGTCTTCAAACAAGAAACATGATCACTGCCAACATTGTATACTACACCAAATACGGAAACCCAGCCGAGGTTTTAAAATCGCACACCATCTCCCTTGATGAAAGCAACTTGAAACCAGGCCAAGTTATCGTCAAAACCTTGGCCGCACCAATCAACCCTTCCGATATCAACCAAATCGAAGGTGTCTATCCCTCCAGACCAGCAGCCACAACCGAGTTTGGTACCGACGAACCAGCATATGTTTGTGGTAATGAAGGTGTGTTTGAAGTTCTTCATTCCAACTCGGAGAATTTAAAGGTTGGTGATTGGGTACTTCCAAGAAATGTCAATTTTGGTACTTGGAGATCCCATGCCCTTGAAAAGGATGAAAAGTTTACCAAGATCCCAAACCCTACTCAAAGTGTCCAAGAGCGTGGTAAGAAGCATGGGTTGACTGTGAGTCAAGCTGCAACCATTGTAGTGAACCCATTGACTGCCTACTTGATGATCACTCATTATGTCAAGTTGACTCCTGGTAAAGATTGGTTAATCCAAAATGCAGGTAACTCGGCCGTCGGAAAGTACGTGCTGCAAATCGCTCGTATCTTGGGAATCAACAACATTAGTGTCGTTAGAGACAGACCCGACATTGAAGCCATGAAAACCGACTTGACCGAGGTTTATGGTGCTACAAAAGTCATCACCGAAGAGCAAAACAGCACCAGAGAAATGGGTGCCGAAATCAAATCCTGGACCGACCTGACTGAAGGTGAGCTCAAGATTGCTTTCAACGCCGTGGGTGGTAAGAATGCTACCGACATTTCTCGTAGATTGGATGAAGACGGTTTGATGTTGACTTATGGTGGGATGTCTAGACAACCAGTAACCACCTCAACTGTCTCCCATATCTTCAAGAACTTTACTAGTGCCGGATTTTGGGTCACCAGATTGCTTTCAAAAGACTACGACTTGAAGGTGAAGACTCTTGACACCATTATCAATTACTACGAAGATGGCAAGTTGCTTGTTGCTCCAAACATTGAAACAAAGTTTGAAGGTGATGACATTGCCAAGTTGTTTGTTAATGGTATTAAAGAGTCTCCAAAGGGCAAGCAGGTGATTACCTTTTAGGAGTGATACCAAGGGCAAGTAGTTACCTTTAGCTACGCTATATGTGATTACCTTTTAGGAGTGCTATCAAGGGCAAGTAGTTACCTTTAGCTACGCTATATGTGATTACCTTTTAGGTGTGCTACCCAAGCCAAGCTGGTACCTTTAGCTACGCTATATGTGATGTTTGAGTTGAGAATAGTATAGTTTGAATATGAAGATGATGTAAAAAATGTAATTAAGACGAATTCGGGTAACTGATTCGTTTGCGCGGAAATGATAAATTTGATTCCAGGAGTAATTATAATTCCGGGTGAGCAAGAAAATGTGCCCAATTAGATGGCAGCAACCAAATAGGATGAGGAAGATGACAAAAGGATGAGGGAGGTATTGTTGCTAAGGATGATCAAGATGATACTGCTAAGGATGATCAATATTATATTGTTAACGTAATAATATGGATGATTTTTGCTATGATGGAAAGCTAAATGATTAATCAATTGGTATGTAATGATGACAATCGTTTGGGTTAAGTCAGGGGTATTTAATGCACTGGCGATGCCACTTTATCAAAAAGTATGCGCAAACCCGGAATCGAACCGGGGGCCCAACGATGGCAACGTTGGATTTTACCACTAAACCATTTGCGCGCTCCGCGACGGGGAATTGAACCCCGGTCCCCCGCGCGACAAGCGGGGATTCTAGCCACTAAACTATCACGGATTTCTTGGAAAATTTGTAGGTAGCTTTTTCAGACCGTAAAAGGTGGCTATCAGGGTATTGAAAAAGATCATAGAGCTTTAGAGCTTATTGAGATCATACAGCTTATTGAGATCATACAGCTTATTGAGATCATACAGCTTATTGAGATCATACAGCTTATTGAGACTAGAGATATTCAAATCATATAAAAAGATATCGAATTCATATAAATCACTTATAAATAAATAGTATCGACGGTTACTTTAAATCTGTGGAAAAACTTATAAATGGAGAAAGAGTCGAATTAGGCTTGTTGACTCGTCGTTCTATCTTTAGAGCAGGTACTAGATATTTCCGTCGTGGTATAAACGAAGATGGAGATGTTGCAAATTTCAATGAAACAGAACAAATTTTTACTCTTAAGGGTTCTCAAATCTTTTCTTTATTACAAACTAGAGGATCAGTTCCAATTTATTGGGGTGAAATTAATAATTTGAAGTATAAGCCAAATTTGAAGTATAAGCCAAATTTGGTGATTTCTTCAAAATCTTCTTTAAATGCTACTGCTAAACATTTCGAAAAGCAAGTGGAAATGTATGGTAATAATTATTGTGTTAACTTAGTTAATCAAAGTGGATATGAAAAACCTGTTAAAGAAGGTTACGAAGCCGCAGTTGCTAATCATTAAAAGACAGTGTTCACTATTTCCATCATGAATGTAGTAAAATGCTTTGGCACAGAGTTGGACTCTTAATCGATCATTTACAAGAATTGGGATACACTACCAATAATTACTTTCACTTTGATTTAACTTCAAGTACTGTTAAATCTGTTCAAAAAGACATTGTTAGAACAAATTGTATGGACTGTTTAGATAGAACCAACGTCGTTCAATCGGTTATTGCACGTGAAGTATTGTTGAAGCAATGGGGAAAACAAGAACTGTGGGGTCCATACATCGATTTATCTTTCCAAAACTTATGTGTTATGTTTGGCAGATATTAACTTAGTGGGCTGATAATGCTGATGGTGTTTCATGTGCTTATGCAGGTACTCCTGCTTTGAAGACAGATTTCACTAGAACTGGTCAAAGAACAAAGAAAGGTGCATTGAATGATTTGATGAACTCGATTACCAGATATTATAAAAACAATTATAAGGATGGTTCTCGTCAAGACTCCTATGATTTATTCTTAGGTACTTTTAGACCTTACCAAGATGCTACTTCTTCACCTTTTATTGACCAAAGATCAGCCTATACTCAATTTTTGCCATACCTTCTTGGAACTTCTTATTTCTTTAATAACATTCCCAAAAGGAACTATCTTTGATCTTAAGAATTTATTTTTGATTTTTGAAGTTTTGGCTTTTAGTGCTCAAAGTTTGCTTTATATCCTTAAGAATGGTTACCAATTTGTCAATTGGCCAAAGTTGGCTAAATTGGATTTCTTAACAAAGAGACAATCAAGCGCAGGTTTCAAGTACGAAGAGCTGCCTGATTTACAAATACGTTGGAAAAAAGAAGAATTAGATGCATGTCATTTGACTATGTGAGGTTTTGTATATCGAGCTGAGCGAGGTATTTAGCGTACGCAATTCTATTGAAAAGATTCTAGAAATACAAGAATTAAATAATAAATAATTGACAATAATTCCTTGCCGTAGTAGTTTCAATTGATAATAAACTTTAGCTGTTTTAATGTTTGATAGTTCATTACCTCTTATGTTACTCATCGAAAGTTCTTTACAAAGAGAATCATCAACACACAATCAAGTTGTCTCTTGTTAATCTTTTTCTTTTCCACTAACTCGTTTATTTGGCTGTAATATGTTTCGTATACACTACAATATATAGCAAATTCTAATAATCAGCCTTTGGTTGATTTAGAGTCAAGATAGAAGTCAAAGAATTATGTAGATTAGAGCTAAAAGTGGCAATTCTGGATGGAGGCAGTTAAGAGGATAATTTTTTTTTACCATCGTTCACATGAATCACTTAATTATTCGTCTATTAGATCAAAAGTTAATTTATTGATAATAACGTGAGGTTCCACTTCGCGTTCCTTTACTTTGATGGGATTGTTAAATTTGCACCCAAAAATTAAACATGCCAAGGTAGGGCCCACTATACTTAAAATTTCGATAATCAACAGTAATCCATCTCCATTAAGCTTCCAGTACAATTTAAAAAGAAATAGGCTTGAAAAGTGAGTGAAAACATATCAGTGCAATTGAAATACATAAAAAAAAAATCATATAATCTTTTAATATTCAATTGCTAAAGTATTGAAAGGTATTCTATTCACAGGATACACTTGAATTCTCTTCTACTGTAGCAAACCAAATACATATTCGTGTCACCGTGTCTGGGAACTATTCACTACGACCCGTACAGGAAATTTTTTTACGCAAAAAACACAACATGTCAGAGTTGGAAAGGTCGTTGGACGATATAATCGGAGGAAGCAACACAGAACAAAAGCATCCCGCTCGTGGAGGACCATGAGTGAGTGAGTGAGTGAGTGAGTGAGTGAGTGAGTGAGTGCGAACATTTGAGTTCGTTCGTGAGTGCGCTCGTTCGTTCGTTCGTTCGTTCGTTCATTCGGATCAAAATGTCTATAGAACAAACCTCTCAGATGTATGTCGTAACATTATGCATCCATTTCTTACCAATTTAATATCCTTCATTTCCGTAGATGATATCTTTCGCCAATTTATCACATTCTATAGCTGGTTTTTTAGATGAACAACTCCTCGTCTTTATATACTTTTTGAACGAGCAAAGCGAGTTTGAAGATGATCGAGCGAAGCGAGTTTGATGATGAACGAGCAAAGCGAGTTTGAAGATGATTTTGATAGCGTATACGGGTGAATTTGATAGTGTATATATCCTAAAAGTATTTGGTGAACAATCGAGTTTAAAATAAATTCAAGTCAAATTCACTTTGCTCGTTTCGACTCACTACTATTAACAAAGTCTTTCTAGCATCCTCGGAGATCGGGCACACGGTAGGTCCCTTGGTCCAATTTACTGAACAAAGGGTTTCTTTGGGGTTCTTGCACCTTGGCTATTTCGAGCACGACTAGAGGTTTAGTGCTCCAGAAACTCCAAAGTCCAAAAGAGATTGTTCATTTCCTCCACCAACGAGCAAGGTGAGTGAAATCCATTTTCAATAACTCTATGGTTGAAAGTGACGAGTATCATATTAACCAATGCACACTACATTGACTGCGAAGAACATGACAATTTTTTGAGTGAGTTCAATCAAAGAACTCTGAGAGTATTTAAACTTGTTGAGTGCAATCAAGACTACATTGTTAACGAATCACCACGTTTCTGAGGGCATTACTTGAAGTTTCTTTAGATTGCACTAGGTTAAGTGTACACCTGTGTCTGAAGTAGGTTTGCAAATTCAGAGTGTGCGTAGTAACGTAGTGAGCTGCTTGAATGAAGTAGTTTATGAATTCAGTATCAATTGTTGTCGTCTGAATGTCCAGCTCACTCTAGCAAAGTGCGTGTATAATGGATAGTTTTAGAGGTTGGTTCTTGAGTGAGTAGCGAAATGAATGAAGGAGTGAGTGAAGGAACGAAGCGGTGAGTGAGCGAAAATGAACTCACTCGCACTCAAACTCAAGCTCACACTCGAACTCGAACTCAAGCTCATACTCAAACTCATACTCAAACTCATACTCAAACTCGCACTCAAACTCACACTCAAACTCACACTCAAACTCGCACTCAAACTCAAACTCATACTCAAACTCGCACTCAAACTCGCACTCAAACTCACACTCACACACTCACTTACTCGCTTCGCTCGTTCGTTCGTTCGTTCGTTCGTTCGTTCCCTCGTTCCTCTTCTCTAATCTAACAAACTAAAAATTGGATTTCAGCCAATCTCAAGTGTTGAACCTGCAACATACGCAATTGCAAATTCATAACCAGAATATATAACTTATGATTTCAATTCAATTAGCTATAGACATGTTGTTCAATCATAGAAATTGGTTATAGACATGTTGTTCAAATCATACTGGTGACTTTTTCTCAAGGAACGTCGAACGAATGAACGAATGAACGAATGAACGAATGAACGAATGAACGAATGAACGAATGAACGAACTCAAATGTTCGCACTCAAATGTTCGCACTCACTCAAACTCTCACTCACTCACTCACTTACTCGCTTCGCTCGTTCGCTCGTTCGTTCGTTCGTTCCCTCCTTTAAAAAAACTCTTGGTTGTGCATTCAAACCAGAATTAAGCATAAAATGAAATCTATAGTATTAAACTTGACAGCAGTAGTTGTCTACGTAGGTTTGGTAAAAGTAATGAAAAACAGGTTATGCTAATAATGAAGAAATTCGTTCAAATCATTGAAATTACTTTTTCAATTGAAAGAGCCAACAATTTCTATAAGCAAGCTCATTTCTATGAATTCGATCCTAATTGAATATTCATTTCCTTTAAAAAGACCTCAGCGTTCAAGAGGGAAGAAATCTTTTATATATAGCAGATTGTGTAACACAAGAGACTTCAGGCACTGGTTTTGGTTTTGGGGTTTGATTAGCTCTGTATCCACTGTTGGATGAGGAAGCTTCATGCGACATGGGGGTTGGGCTTACTCGCTTGATCGTATCGATTATTGGGTACTCACTCATTTGTTCGTATCGAATGAGTAGCACTCGCTTGTTTGTATCAAATATTCTCACTCATTTGTTCGTATCGAGTGCTACTATTCGCTTGTTTGTATCAAATACTCTCACTCATTTGTTCGTATCGAGTATTCGCTACTCACTCGTTTGTTCGCATCGAGTATCCGCTACTCACTCGTTTGTTCGCATCGAGTGCTACTCACTCATTTGTTCGTATCGAGTGCTACTCACTCGTTTGTTCGTATCGATTATTCGGTACTCACTCGCTTGTTCGTATCGAGTGCTACTCACTCATTTGTTCGTATCGAGTGCTACTCACTCATTTGTTCGTATCGAGTGCTACTCACTCATTTGTTCGCATCGAGTATCTGCTACTCACTCGCTTGTTCGTATCACATATTCTCACTCATTTGTTCTATCGAGTGCTACTCACTATTCTCACTCATTTGTTCATATCGAGTATACGCTACTCACTCGCTTCGCTCATACCACCCACCTTAACACAAGGACATACAAATTTCGATATAATTACGAAAGAAATTTACGAAAATACATCTACAATGTTCATACAAACTCACTCACAAATATAAACTTGAAAATACAAATACTCACAAAGGGTTCAAGCTTGCATTGACGATGAATATTGGCCGTTTTTGCGCCACTCATAACATAGTTAATCTATTGTAGATGTACCAAGCAAAATACGATTCTAATCACTACCCTGTTGCAATTATTGAACAATAGAAGTGAAACAATAGGATGAAAGTGTAGTGTTGGATTTGAAGGTGATGGTGCTATAAAATAAGGGTATAATAAAGGTTACATCAGGTTGAATGCAGTATAACGGAACGAATAAGCGAAGTAAACGAACGAATGAGCGAATGAGCGAAGCGAGTGAGTGAGTGAGCGAGTGAGTGAGAGAGTGCGAACATTTGAGTGAGTGCGCACATTTGAGTGAGTAGCGAAAATGAGTAAGTTTCTTATAACTTGCACACGTACACCGTACACCGTACACCGTACACCCCCTTGCTCACTCTATACAACACAACTCAAGTGTACAAGCATTTTATCATTACGCAAAATCCAATCAATAACTTTTGGCTATTCACAATAGTCAATTCTATATAACCAACATTGATCAATTGTTGATCAATTGTTGAATGTAGGTATAACGGAAATGTCAAAATTGATACAAGGTTACAATATTACAAGAATAATACAAACGATGGACAATATAATTGTATTCAGATAAACCTTTGTATTGGGTTATTCAAATCACCTACACTATATTACTCATACCACCTATACTGTATCACCCTACTCATCCTTCTTGGCCTTTTGTAAAGCAGCTTGCATCTTCTTCATCTTAATATTCTGATAAGTCCCCATTAAGAAATAAACAAAATTGAAAAAGACAACCCATAATTCAGGAGGAATATACTTTTGAGCAACCACAAGAGAAACCAGAGAAGTGATAAGTGAAGACCTTAAGATGAGCCAATAATTCTTCTTCAAGGTTTGCTTCACAATGTGTGATATTTTGCATATCTCAGCTGGAATGCTCTTGAATCCTTTGATATCGTATTGAGAAATTATGCCTATCCAACTTGTATATAAAGCACTCAATAAAGGGGTTACGGTAGATAAACTGACCAATATCTGTAAGATCTTTTTACCTGGAGACAATGGTGCTTTGAATATTCTATTGATCACGCTGTACATGCTGTGAGATACCGGAGTGGCAATCAAACTCCCATAGATGATCATATTGAGCAATTTGGCACTAAAGACGTGCTTGATCTTGGCCTTGAGAATAGGTAATTGGGTTTGGGAAAACTGCCCAGTCCACACCAGGGCCACCGTCTCATTGAGCCCGAGAAAAACCCCGGATGTTATGGCTTTGGTGAGCAATGGATATTGCGTGAGATATTGGAGGTATGTCTTGTTTAATTTGGCAAGTGACATGATTTTTTATCGAATCAGGTGCGAGCGCAGCCCCAGACAAGTGGAAGAGTGGGCGGGGGGTTGCACGAAGGTGAGGTTATGAAGAGCTAATTGGGGAAGGTTAGGGTTATGATGAATTGACCAACTTTGTTTAGGATTTACTTCCTCGGTTATTGGGTGGGTAGGGTCGGCTTGGCCATTGGATCGGCTATTAGATCGGCCATTGGGTATAAGTTGTACCGCATTAATTACACATCAATGGTATTGTTCCTGAGGCACCATAAGGGTAGTATGGATACAAAAATTATCAACTAGCATCCACTCATGTAAAGGTATCATCAGTCATGTAAAAGTTTATCATTTCATATACATATTACGGTAACTATACATATCATCCGTAACTATACATATCATCCCGTAACTATATAGCAAACAAAATCAAATCACCCAACTAATCGTTATTGGTAGTTTACAATTGCTCTATTGTTATGCTGATCCAAGCGATATAAGCAAAGCGTTGCATATTAATGTTTCGCGTTTATCAAGCCTACAGTCGAACGAACGAACGAACGAAAGAATGAACGAACGAACGAACGAACGAACGAATGAACGAACGAACGAACGAACGAGCGAACAAGCGAACAAGCGAACGAGCTCGCATTACTCGCATTACTCGCATTACTCACTCACTCGCTTCACTCACTCACTCGCTTCGCTCGTTCGTTCGCTCGTTCGTTCGTTCGTTTGTACTTTTCAACCCCACATTTTGACGAGTCCAGGGTATTGTTCTGGTTGATTCGAACAAAGAAGATTTCCGTGCAATGGATAATCTTCTCTCAAACCCCACCTCTGATGTAGTGAGAGTAAGAGCGAAGGGATTGACATATGAGAATGAACGAAATGTCTGGACATATGAGAATACCCGGATTGACATATGAGAACAAACGGAATGTCTGGACAGAATGTACATATTGTAAACATTTTGTCTGATCAAACATCTCCATCTTTGATCTTAAATTCATTCTCATCTCATTCTCAAGATCTCAACATTTCCTCTCTTCACCAAGCCACTCATAACTTATAACACAAAAACGCCCCTCAATACTTTCGAGGGCAAGGTATACGAATGAGTATAGTGTACATTGGGTAAGCAAACCCCTTTCCATTCACGTTGATGGGTTTAACGGAGATTTGAGGGAAGACCCAATTAGCTCTCTCGATCAAATAAGGTTTGGGGGATCACTTTGTGGTGTAAATGGGGAAATTGTCACCTTTCGTCATAGGACATAGCAAGACTGATGGTACATGACCTTTGACATGACATTATAAGAGACACGACAGAGACAGGACAGAGACAGGACAGAGACGTGACAAAAACATGACAGAAACATGACAGATATGACGTTTAAGATTACGAAAAGGTTGCTCTTGAAACTCAAAATCAGGTCACCAGGGTTATACTTTTCGTGACTGGGTTTTCAACTCAAACCCTAAAACGATCTTAAAAAGTGGAGACGACAGGTGTCGTGTGGGTTGGGTCGGGGTGTATTTCTCCATCGATATGGAAGAATACAATTGCCGCATTACATCTTGTGTGTAGACGTTGGGAGAAAGTACCGTATGAATAAGCATAGAGAGCCGTATTTCGGAAGAATACAGTTGAGTTTTTCGGTATTAAATTAACAATAGAACTCCTCAAATAATTTAGATGGTTCCATATACTGCAAAATGTATCACAAAACGTTAAGTACGAGATTATGACACAAACAAGCAAATTCAGCACACATTCAGTGTATTACTTGCCGTCCTGGTGCACAAACCCGTTTATTACTTTTCACAAACCGGACCATTTCCAGCTCTGCGTCATGAAGCGAACGCAACATTACTCCATTGCCTCCACTTTGTATGCGGGTGCAAGCAGGTTTTCACCAAGAAGCGACACTTGCAACAAGTGTAGCCCCACGCTGGGTTCCAAGCATCTCACACCGCTGGTTCCAAGCATCTCACACCGCTGGTTCCAAGCATCTCACACCGCTGGGTTCAAACATATCGGCCTGTTGATTGCCTCTTAACAAACCTCTTGAATAATAAAGTACAAAGTTCCAAGTGTCACACAGTGCCACAGTGTCAGTGTCACAGTTGGCCAATGCTGAATAATTGATACATTGTTTCTCCGATACAATAGAGTGTGAGAAAAATGGGGTAACATTCCAAATAAGGATATATGTGGAACTGATCAAAGAGTTTGATTCCCATGTTGTTCCTGGGGTCGCCCAAACTTTAATTAATATTTGTAATGAATGTGTGGGAGTGTGTGTGAGTGTGAGTGAGTGTGTAAGTGTGTGGGTGAGCGTTTCTCTGAGAATACGTGCCTGTACATGTCTATATGTTTGCTTGATTATCACCGCTTGAACCCTACCGGACATTTGTGTTGGTTAACACAATACCAACCATCACACAAAACCTCAAGATATTGGGAGACAAAAAATAATGCAATAGCAAAAAATAAGAGATTGTCAAGTAATGAATTGTTTAGTATATAAACATAAAGGAATCTCCCCATTCTCATCTCATCTCATCTCCAAACAACAAAGATGGAAAAAGAACTTAACCATGAAAAAGGTATGCTCGACAATAGTTCGGGCGACTCATATGCTAAGAAAGCAGACTCGCATGAGAGTCTTGATATTATCGCCGAGGCTAATATTGACGGGCCAAGCAATATTTTGAGCCAATACTCGGTGAAGCAAGTGATGCAAATGGGTAGGAACTATGCCTCGAAGTACGGAATGGATGAAGATTTGTTTGCTCGTGCGGCCGGACTTGCTAGAAGCCCAAATGATTTCAATTCAATGGACTTCTTAAGTGAAGATGAAAAGGTTGCAATCAATACCGAATTAACCAAGAAATGGAATGTACCAAGTAAGTTGATTTCCGTTATTGCATTGGGTTCAATGGTTGCTGCTGTTCAAGGTATGGATGAATCGGTGATTAATGGTGCCACCTTATTCTATCCAAAAGCATTCGGAATCCCAGACATGAAGAACCCAGAATTAATCGAAGGTTTAGTTAATGGAGCTCCTTACTTGTGTTGCGCAATCTTTTCATGTTGGACAGCTGATATATGGAATAGAACATGTGGACGTAAATGGACTATCTTTTGGTGTTGTTGTATCTCAGTTGCTGGCTCAATTTGGCAAGGTTTTGTTAACAACTGGTGGCATTTATTCATTGCACGTTTTTTCTTAGGTATCGCAGTTGGTGCATTATCAGCCACTGTTCCAGCTTATGCTGCTGAATGTGCTCCAAAGACAATTAGAGGTTCTCTTGTTATGTTATGGCAATTCTTTACAGCTGTTGGGATTATGTTTGGTTATGTGTCATGTCTTGCATTTTATCACGTTGGTAAAAGAGGTATTAGTTCGGGATTAAATTGGAGATTGATGTTAGCATCGGCATGTATTCCAGCTATTATAGTTTTATTTCAAGTACCATTTGTACCTGAATCCCCTCGTTGGTTAATGGGTAAAGGTAGACATTTAGAATCTTTTGAATCTTTAAAGCAATTACGTTCTCATGAACTTACTGCTGCAAGGGATTGTTTCTATCAATATGTTTTATTAAAGGAAGAAGGTTCAATCGATATGCCTGCTTTACAAAAGATGAAAGAAATGTTCACTATTAGAAGAAATAGAAATGGAGCTTTAGGTGCTTGGATTGTTATGTTCATGCAACAATTTTGTGGTATTAATGTCATTGCATACTATTCTTCATCTATTTTTATAAATTCGGGTTTCACTGAAGTTACTGCTATGTTAGCTTCATGGGGGTTTGGTATGCTTAACTTTACTTTTGCCATTCCTGCATTCTTCACCATTGATAAGTTTGGTAGAAGAGGCTTACTTTTGACTACTTTCCCATTGATGGCCATTTTCTTATTAATCGCTGGTTGTGGATTTTTGATTGATCAAGAAACTAATCCAAATGGAAGATTAGCAATGATTATCGTTGGTATCTACTTGTTTGCATGTGTCTACTCTTCAGGTGAAGGTCCGGTCCCTTTCACCTATTCTGCTGAAGCTTTCCCATTATATATTAGAGATTTGGGTATGTCCTTTGCAACTGCAACTTGTTGGTTCTTTAACTTTATCTTAGCTTTTACTTGGCCAAGATTACAAGTTGCATTCACTCCAACTGGTGCCTTTGGGTTTTATGCTGCTTGGAATGTCATTGGTTTCTTCTTGGTTTTATGGTTTTTACCTGAAACAAAGGGATTATCATTGGAAGAATTGGATGATGTTTTCAGTGTTTCAGCTACAAAACATGCAATGTATCAAACAAAGAGTTTCTGGAATGATATCCAAAGGGTTGTTTTGAGAAGAACCGTGGAACCATTACCTCCATTGTATGAACATCAAAGAATGGCTGTTACCAATCCGGAATGGACCATTAAGACTGAGACTTCTCATGTTGCTTAATTAGAATAATATACGAACGAACGAACGAGCGAAGCGAGTGAGTGAGCGAGTAGCAAAATCTTAGAACGAACGAACGAGCGAAGCGAGTGAGTGAGTGTCGAATGCATGATACGAAGTGAGGAGCACTTGATACGAACAAACGAACAAACGAGCGAAGCGAGTGAGTGAGTTGCGAATATTTGATACGAATAATTGAGTGAGCGAGCGAGTAGCACTTGATACGAACAAATGAGTAAGTGAGCGAGCAAAAGGAGCGAGTAGCACTTGATACGAAGTAAATTGTGAGTGAGCGAGCGAGAAGCACTTGATACGAACTAGTGAGTGAGTAGCAAATTCTTAGTAAGAACAAACGAGCGAAGTGAGCGAGCAGCACTTGATACGAACAAATGAGTGAGTTGCGAATATTTGATACGAACAATTGAGTGAGCCAGCGAGTAGCACTTGATAAATCAAAAATGAAGTAACGTTACCAAACAGACAAAACGTTGATTTAAACACGACACCAAAGTTAGTAGGAGGAGTCTCCTCAAACTTATTTAGCCTCCCTCCTCCAAATGGATCTAGCGCACACATATGGTCACTCTAGACTGAACTCATACGGTAATCAGCCTTTGGACGTTTTTCGCTGATTCCAACATCCAATGATACAAATCATGAGCCAAGCTCACTGGAATTACAATTGGGGTTTACTTCCCCTAAAAAATTAGGTGCATTGGAAGCATTCACACCACACTCTCTCGCTCGCTCGGTAAGCAGATATCCATTTATTAATTCAAGCAAATATCATGTTCAGAATGTGAGATTATCTCAACCTCACGTACTCACGAACTCACGCAGTCACGCAGTCACGAACTCACGCAGTCACAAACGAACAAACTCGCTTCGCTCGTTTGCTCCTCACTCACTCATTTGTTCGTATCGTGTATTTGCTACTCACTCATTTGTTCGTATCGTGTATTTGCTACTCACTCATTTGTTCGTATCAAGTGAATACGCCAAATATGCCATTCCAAAAAACAGTGCTGGTATGTTTGAATTTGAAGATTCGGAAAGTGGTAAGCTTCTATCTATGAAACTTTCCCATTCTATAGTGTAGAGGTTAATCAATGTACAATTTTGTTTGGTGTAGGCTTTGGTTTTAGAGATTCAAGGTGACAATTTAAGCTGGTTAACAACTTGGAGCACCTTGAAAGTTGACATAATCAATCACGTAGATGAAATAGCCTATATGATGTTGATGACAATCATAGCTTAGATATCATGTAATTAGGAAATATGCATTCTCAATAGTGGTACGAACGAGCGAAGCGAGTGAGTGAGTGAGTGAGTGAGTGAGTGAGTTTGCTAGTTCGCTGGCTCGCTCGCTCGTGAGTTAGTATCAAGCACTCATAGTACTGCTTCGCAGCACTATTCGTTTAACCCTGAACGTAAGTACCCGGTATTATTTTTCGTTTATGGAGAACCAGGATCTCAATTCGTCACCAAACCTTCCGTGTTAACTTTGATCAAGTTGTTGCATCCCAATTAGATGCCATTGTGGTCACCGCGGACGGTAGAGGTACCGGTTACATTAATTAAAACAAGCTCTGATCCAAGTATAAATATATTGTTTGTGACAATTTGGGACACTACGAAGCCATGGATCAAATTGCAGCAGCCAAGCAATACTCCAAGAAACCATTTGTTGAAGCCTCCAAAATGGATATCTGGGAATGGTCATATGGAGGTTACTTGACCTTGAGGACCTTGGAAGGTGATATCAAGGAACCAATTTTCTCATCTGGTGCTTCTGTTGCACCTGTAACCAACTGGAAGTTGTACAATTTTGTTTACACTGAAAGATATATGAGAGAATTCAGCCACAACGGAACACCGCCGTTAGTAAGGCTGAAAACTTTAAGCATCTCAAGAACTTTTTCGTTGCCCATGGTACCACCGATGATAATGTTCACATTCAAAACATCAACCAATTGGTTGATAAGTTTAACCAAGCCACGGTGGAGAATTTCGAAATGATGGTTTTTCACAATGGAGGGGGGATTCTTTACGATAGGCTTTTAGATTTTTTCAAGAGGGCCTTCAGAGAAACACCCGGGGTGATTTGATCAGGTGAGGAGTGTGAGGAAGGTGAGGAAGGTGAGGAGGGTGAGGAGGGTGAGGAAGGTGAGGAGGGTGAGGAAGGTGAGGAGGGTGAGGAAGGTGAGGAGGGTGAGGAGGGTGAGGAGGGTGAGGATGGCATGAGAAATACCCGAGGTGATTTTGAGATTTTGATCGGTGCACCGAATGCTCAGATTGTATGGAACATCAAATGCGTATGGAACACCAAATGCTTAGATTGTATGGAACGATTGTCCACCAAATGCTTAGAATGTACACCAAATGCTTAGATTGTACACCAAATGCTTAGATTGTATGGAACACCAAACGCTCAGATTATCACTCACAAACGAACTCACAAACGAACTCACTCGCTTCGCTCGTTCGCTCGTTCGCTCGTTCGTGATACTTTTGGAGTGAAATTGCATTTCGATTTATATTACACATTTTTGAATGTACAAACGAGCGAGTGAGTAGCGAATCTTTATACAAAGTACGCAGCGAGTGAATGAGGCTTTACAGGAGTAATAGGTGATTTGTTTGCAGGAGTTGATGAGTTATTTTTAATACAGCAGTTGATTATTTATTTTTAATACAGCAGTTGATACGTCATTCTTAATACAGAAGTAAGCTATTCCTTATAGTTGCTTCGCAGCAGTTGATAGTTTATTCTTTAAAGGAGCGCAGCAGTTGATAAGCTATTTTTTATAGTCGCTGCAGCAGTTGATAAGCTATTCTTTATATTTACTTCGCAGCAGTTGATAAGATATTCTTTTTAGTCGCTCCGCTCCTAAGCTGCTTCGCAGCAGTTGTCACTTTATTCTTTATAGTTACTTCGCAGCAGTTAATAAGCTATTTTTTATAGTCGCTGCAGCAGTTGATAAGCTATTCTTTATAGTCGCTTCGCTCCGAAGCTGCTTCGCAGCAGTTGATACAATAATGTTGCGTGTGGAGCAAAGTTCAAACACAACCATTCAGAATGCAATCACACTCAAATAAATTTGGTTTCTGTGCCATATTTCCTGTTCACGATTCCATCTACAAGAAATCACCCAAACTAACTCACTCTATAAAGCGAGCGAACAAATCGGCAAAGCGAGCGAAGCGAGCTTGTCAGCTTGTAAGCTTGCTTACATGATATTATATGAGAATGACATTGAGTGAGCATGACATTATGTGAGCATGACATTATGTGATCATGACATTCTTATTCTGTATAGTCGCTTCGCTCCAAAGCTGCTTCGCAGCAGTTGATCTCGTTATGGACGTGTGTATTACACAAATATACACTTGTCCAAGTCAGGTGGATTTGATATAGTAGCAAATACCAAACAAAAGAATAATTGATTTAATCAACTTGATAAGTTTAGACTGAATTAGTTTGTCTAAATAGATGTTACTCACATTCAACCACACAAACACATTGAAATGCAAGTTCACGTATGAGTTCATGTAAGTTAACGTAAGAATTCATGTGAGTTCACGCAAGATTTCATAGAAGAGTTTAGGTAAGTGAACTCGACTCAATTTCCAACTCAATGTTCTCACTTATGTTCTCACTTACAAACTCATTCATGTTCTCACTTATAAACTCACTCATGTTCTCACTTACAAACTCACCTACCTTTTCACTTATGTTCTCACATACAAACTCACTAACAAACTCGCTACGCTCGTTTGTTGTTCGTTTGTAGTTTGTCTGGCCAAGAAAACCAACCCTTTTTCTCCGAATCCAAATCTTATCCATGACGTGACCCAAGAAAACATCAGTCATCGATTGGAACAATTCCTACACTCTTCGTATTTATCAACCTCTTGTCCCCAACAATAATCGCACAAAATTAATAACGTTGACAGCGCTCCTGACATGTCTCGGTTAAATTTCATTGGACCCTGAGCATAGCAGACAATATAAACCATAGATGACATTAAATAGGGAGCAATAGAGATGACCAACCAAAAATAACCCAACAAACTATAATCAACATCTAAATCTTGAATACATCCGTAAATTGATGGTGTTTTTTCTTGATAAAAAGAAAAGTGACCTGAAATCTGTTATAGCAACACTTGGAACACTAATTCATCCGTCTCAAAAAGGAAAAAGCTTATTGCTAGAGATGGGTTGCTAAAGCAAAATGACAAATACTCATCTATTTAAGTACGGTTAATTCTCTTACAAGAACAAATTCAGAACACATCATTTATATAATAAACTGTTAATTATAATCAACATTATTATCAACATTATTATCGACTGTTAATTATTATCGACTGTTAATTATTATCTGCTAATTATAATTGTTAACCATACATTGACACATATCCAAACTGTCATTACAATCAACTCGTTACATCAACTCGTTACATTCAACTCAGTACACCAACTCATTACATCAACTCAGTACACCAACTCATTAACATAACATCATGTCTGAAAAACCAATGGTTAATTTAAACCCTTTGGATCCTGTAGATGATGAAACATTTGCAGATGCCAAAGAAGAAGTTCAAGAAAACCAACATACAAAACTAGATGCAACAATATTTGAAAATCCATCTTCAGGTGAATCGTTAGGTAATAAAAAAAGTTCGGACTCGGTTCTTACAGATGATCCAATTGCTGGCAATGAAGTAACTCTTGAATCAAATATCCTCGGATCTTATACTGAAGATCAAGTTATGCAAATGGGTCGTCATTACGCTTCGAAATATGATTTGGATCCAGAATTGTTTTCTCGCGCGGCAGCAATAGCAAGAAGACCAAATGACTTTAATTCAATGCCTTTTATAAGTGAAGAGGATAAAATAGCAATCAATTTAGAATTAACTAAAAAATGGCATGTACCTGCCAAGTTAATCGGGGTCATTGCATTGGGTTCAATGGTTGCTGCTGTGCAAGGTATGGATCAATCTCTTATTAATGGTGCCACTTTATTCTATCCTGAAGTTTTTGGAATTCGGGAGATGGATGAACCAGAACTTATTATTGGTTTAGTTAATGGTTCTCCATATTTATGTTGTGCTGTATTTTCATGTTGGACATCAGATTTTTGGAATAGAAAATTAGGTCGTAAATGGACCATTTTCTGGATGTGTGTCCTCTCTTGTGCTGGTTCTATATGGCAAGCTTTTGTTCATAATTGGTGGCATTTATTCATTGCTCGTTTCTTTTTAGGTGTTTCGGTAGGTGTTTTATCTGCCACTGTTCCTTCTTATGCTGCTGAATGTGCTCCTAAACAAATTAGAGGTTCTCTTGTGATGTTATGGCAATTCTTTACAGCTGTTGGTATTATGTTTGGTTATGTATCTTCATTAGCATTTTATTATGTTCCTGATAGAGGTTTTGCTGAAGGTTTAAATTGGAGATTAATGTTACTTTCCGGTGCCATTCCTTCTTTGATTGTTTTATTCCAAGTTCCATTTGTACCTGAATCTCCTCGTTGGTTAATGGGTAAAGGTAGACATAAGGAATCTTTTGAGTCTTTATCTCTTTTACGTTTATCTGAACTATCAGCTGCAAGAGATTGTTTCTATCAATATGTTTTATTGAAAGAAGAAGGTTCAATCGATTTACCAACTTATAAGAAGTTATGGGAAATGTTCACTATTAGAAGAAATAGAAATGGGGCTTTAGGTGCTTGGATTGTTATGTTCATGCAACAATTTTGTGGTATCAACGTTATTGCATACTACTCTTCCACCATTTTTGTCAATTCTGGTTTCGATGAAATCACCGCTATGTTGGCTTCTTGGGGGTTCGGTATGATCAATTTCACCTTTGCTATTCCTGCATTCTTCACCATTGATAAGTTTGGTAGAAGAGGCTTACTCTTAACAACTTTCCCATTAATGGCCATTTTCTTATTAATCGCTGGTTGCGGCTTTTTGATTGATCAAGATACTAATCCAAATGGTAGATTGGGTATGATCATTACAGGTATCTACTTGTTTGCATGTGTCTACTCTTCAGGTGAAGGTCCAGTGCCTTTTACTTACTCTGCTGAAGCTTTCCCATTATATATTAGAGATATTGGTATGTCTTTTGCAACTGCAACTTGTTGGCTTTTCAATTTCATTTTGGCATTCACTTGGCCAAAATTACAAGTGGCATTCACTACAACTGGTGCATTTGGCTTCTACGCTGGATGGAATGTCGTTGGTTTCTTCTTGGTTTTATGGTTTTTGCCTGAAACAAAGGGATTATCATTGGAAGAATTGGATGATGTTTTCAGTGTTTCTGCAACCAAGCATGCCATGTATCAAACCAAGAGTTTCTGGAATGATATTCAAAGAGTTGTTTTGAGAAGAAAAGTGGATCCATTACCACCATTGTATGATCATCAAAGAATGTATGTTTCAAACCCAGAGTGGAATGACAAGACTGAGACTTCTCATGTGGATGTTAAATAGTGTGTTATAATTAGAATGATTAGAATGTTGTGTATGAGCGAGCGAGCGAACGAACGAACGAACGAACGAACGAGCGAACGAGCGAAGCGAGTGAGTGAGTGAGTGAGTAGCAAATTCTTTGATTGAACGAGCGAGCAAACGAACGAGCGAAGCGAGTGAGTGAGTAGCAAATTCTTTGATTGAGCGAGCGAGCAAACGAACGAGCGAGCAAACGAACCAGCGAAGCGAGTGAGTGAGTAACAAATTCTTTAATTAACAAGCAAAGCGACTGAGTAGCAAATTCTTTAATCATAGTCTTAACGAAAACTCACTCACATTACAAATCAATCAGTATATACGATTCTTGTGTATTTCCTGACAAATTGAATGATAACTTGCAACAACTTTGCTATGTTGAAAGATCGGACCCTTACAAAGTAATATACAGAATCAGAGTCGTGTATATTGGGAATGATAGAGGTGACATGGCAACACACGGAACGAACGAGCGAAGCGAGTGAGTGTGCGAGTGTGAACGAACAAAGTGAATTACTTGTGACTTTACTTGTGACTTTACTTGTGACTTTACTTGTGACAGTTCTTGAGTGAGTAGCGAGAATGAATGAAGGAGCCAATGAAGGAATGAAGCGAGTGAGTGAGCGAAAATGAACTCACTCGCTCTCAAACTCAAACTCGCACTCAAACTCACACTCACACACTCACTTACTCGCTTTGCTCGTTCGTACGCTCGTTCGTTCGCTCGTTATTTTTGCAAAGATATACTATCGAGCAGTATCATATAAATGTAACATCCAATTCATTCACCAATAACAGTTAAATTAATACATCAATGTTAACCAATAATACAGAATTGTACAATAATAGTTAATACAAATTGTACACTCTTTTACTTTTTCTGAATTCATTTCTTCAGATACCTTGATTTGCCCAATATAACGAGCGAAGCGAGTGAGTAAGTGAGTGAGTGAGCTCTTCGTTCGTTCGTTCGTGAGTAGCGAATTCTATTGAAAAAGTAATTTCTATGAATGAGCGAAGCGAGTGTGTAAATGAGTGAGTTCTTCGTTCGTTCGTTCGTTCGTTCGTTCGTTCGTTCGCTCGTTCGTTCACTCGTTCGTTCGTGAGTAGCCAACTCTATTGAAAAAGTAATTTCTATGATTGAGTGAGAAGCAAAATCTTTCTATGAATTTGACGAATTCAAACAATTTCTATGACTTAAGATCTATACTCGTATGATTGGTATAGATGAGTTGAATTACTGTAATCACCCAGTCCGATCACACTCTTTAAAGGCTGCGAAAAAAATACACGTGAGTAAGTGAGTGAGTGAGTTGCAAAGTCTATAGTATATGATAGTATTGCGAAGAAATAGTGTAGAATGGTGCCACCCAAAATCACATTTAGTCAAATAGTTATCACTC